>JASVEL010009456.1:0-100204 GCA_032618575.1 Nicotiana noctiflora | reverse complement strand
ATACAGACGTCTCCGTACTGATCCCTTAGACTCTACCAAGTTTGACATGAGTAGCGAGACCTATGTAACCTAGTGCTCTGATACCAACTTTTCATGACCCGAATTTCTTTCCATCGGAAGTGGTGATGGCGCCTACTATCAGAGCTAGGCAAGCGAAACTTTTTAAACATTCCCTGATTTTACCTCAACAAGAACAATATAAATATAACGAGTCATTTAAATTAAAGCAAAAGTCTTTAAAACAAAGATAACTGAAAAACCCAAAATGTGAAAATTTAACATTTCTCTACCCAAGACGGGTGCCACTATCTCACGAACTACTAAAGAGTGCTACAAACAAGTCTGAATAGAAATACATAAATGTATGTCTTGGTACAATGAAAACAAATTGAAAACATTGAAAAGGACTCTGGTCTGTGAACGCCAGCTAGGCTACCTCGTAAGTCCCTAGACTGAAGTTAGCTCCCGATCAATACCCTATTTCTATGGTCCAAAAGCTGCTCTAGATCCGTGATCTGTACATAAGAGCATAGAAGTTTAGCATCAGCAGAACCGACCTCATGTGCTGGTAAATGCATTGCCTAACCCCGGCGGAGCAGTGACGAGGCTAGACAGGACTACCAAACCAACTTGTGCATTTCCATATATATATGCAATAAAAGGAAAGAATACATAAATTAAGCAATTAAAAAGGGGGGAATACTATGGGGGAAATACAACCGGGACACAAGGTCAACAATTTCAGTAAGGAACAGGGCAATAAAAATAAATAATGAGAACATGAAAATTAACAGTTGCACAACATCAACCTTCGTGCTTTTACTCTCATCCTCACCAAAAGCAATCAAGTAAAGTGCACAGCATCAACTCCGTGCTTTCCCTCTCACACTCTCAAATCATGGCACGGAATGACCCTTCGTGCAAATATAACCAAACCATGGCACAAAATGATCCTTCGTGCAACTAAAATCAAGACATGGCACGGAATGACCCTTCGTGCATTATCACTCTTCCTCACCCAAACAATAATTACAACCAGATGGAGCGAGGGGATAAACAATAATAAGAAATGTACCGACAAGGGAAATACACAATTAAACAGCTAAATCTCGGCAAGGGAGAAACAATAATAACTTTCACATCCTGGCAAGGGAGATAATCAACATACTCAAACCATCCTGGCAAGGGATTAGTCATATTTCCTTATATTTCCTTCATTTCTTACCCCATAGTCCTTTTATTGTTTGAGCCAACGCTCCAAAGGATTTACAATTCACAATCAATGCTCATACTCTTCACATTACATAAGATTTATCAAATTACATGGAAGAGTCCCAACAATATCAGAATAAGTACAAAATGGGACCCACGGTCATGTTAGACACGGGTGTATAGATACTCGTCACCATGCCTATATAGCATACTCAACACTTAGCAATTAGCAAATAACACCCTAATCATATTCTCTCAATCTAAAGTTAGATCAAACACTTACCTCGGTCCAAAGAATAGCAATCAATCCTCAAACACCGCCTTTCCTCTACAATCTGACTCTGAAACAATGATATCTAGGCATAATTAATTCAATAATATCAATAAAGACTCAATGGCAACATCTCAGAGCCTAGATATGAATTTCCTAACATTCTTCCAAAAATAACAAAATTCGACACCGGGCCCACATGGTCCAAACACAAGGCTCGGACCAAAACCCAATCACCCATAATCCCACGAGTTCACATAAGCAAGTTGTTTTAAGATTTGACCCCAAATTGAGGTTGAATCACCCAAAATTCTCAAAATCCTAACTCTACTCAAAACCCTTAATTTCTACTTCGATTTTATGATTTAGGCCTAGGATTTCAGCAATTAAGAGTGAAAGAATTAGGTGGAAATCACTTACCCAAAGACTTTGGTGAAGAAGCTTCAAAAATCCCCTAGAGCTTGGAGAAGACAAGTTTTATGAAAGAATGGGAAAAATTCCATCACTGGTTTGTTTTTGGGCTTTAAAAATAACTAGGTGAATTTACCCTACACGATCGTGGAAATAGAGATGTGATAGCGAAGGGTCCCACTGATTGGTCATCGCGATCGCGTGACGTTAGCGCGAATGTGAAGAAAAAATACTGGGGGTTCAAGGATTTGGCTTACGCGAACGCGTGAATGGATGCGCGATCGCGTAGAAGAGGGCGCTATCACTACACGAACGCGTGGACTTGAACACGAACGCGAAGCAGGGGATACCACAGGCAGTGTGATCGCATGCTGAAGGTCGCGATCGCGTAGAAGAACAGGCCTATGCAAAAAATGCAGAAAATCTGCTATGCTTTCCTAAGTCAAAACATCCCGAAACACCTCTGAAAACACTCCTGGGCCCTTGGGGCTCCTAACAAAACATACACACTAACTCGACAACCTCATACGGACTTAAACGTGCGATCAGATCGCCAAGATAATATCATAAACGAGGGATCAACCCTCAAAATCATCACTTTTTTATCAAATTTCATAAAATTCAAATTTTAGGTATTTAGGTTCCAAAATACGTCAAACGATGTTCGATTTCGATCAAACTTTACCGCAAGCACTTACCACATATTTAAGACTTGTTCCGAGCATCGGAACCAAAATACGAGTCCGATACCACAGTCTTTCAATCAATTTTCCTTTCCATTTTTCTTAATTTCAGAAAAATAACTTTACAGAAAAATTCTTTTCTCAGGTCTAGACCTCGAATTTCGACTCCGGGCGCATGCCCAAGTCCTATATTTTTTTACATACCCTCCGGGACCGTCAAACTACGGGTCCGGGTCCATTTACTAAAAATATTGACCGAAGTCATCTTTAATCATTTTAAAGCTACATTTTGAAATTTTTTTACAGAATTTAACATATAATCTTTCTGGCTATGTGCCCAGACTTTGCATGCAAGTCGAGGTAACTAAAAGTGAGGCTTTCAAGGCCTCGAAGCACGATAAAAGAGAGAAATCGGATGATGACCCTTTGGGTCATCACAAATATATTCTCATTTTGTTTATTTTTTAGGACTCTTGGGTGTAATTTCTACTCTTAAAAAGTTGGTGATAATTCTTATGTAGAGTACAATATGATATGTAGTTTATATTTTTGGTGATAATTTTCTCATTCTGCCTACTTCCTAATGGGTGGGAGGCAAGGACTAGGAGGTTAGCTAACAAGGACATAAAAATGGATAAATGGACAAAGCTGACCAAAATATATGCAGTGAGAAAACTCTTTATTTTCGTTGTGTTTTCGTATTAGATACAGACCTAATTAATTAGATGTCATAATCACAATGAAGCTCTTTGCTTTCTGGTCTTCAGTGTATATCCTTTAGAGAAGGTCGAGGTGGTGATTATTACACCACATAACAAATTTACTTGTTATAACTTATACATGGATAAGTTTTCTTGTAACTGTACATCTTTTTAGTTAAGAAGAAGGAGGTAGTTAGTTCCCTATAATGGTTTCTAAAAAACGACCCCAACCTTCATGAACTTTGTGTGATAAAGTTTGATTATTTTTGTTGTTAGTATCTCTTAATGATTTTTATAAGTACTCCACTTAATCCTATAAATCGTCAGTAAAATAAGGAATATGACTACAAGGATCAAAAGGAGAACAAATAGTTGAGGTCAATGCTAGAAATAAGAAATGGTTGTTATTCGTAAAATTATATTTAGGCTATAGAAATATTTGGAGCACAAGTTTATCGGAAGGGAAAATCCGAAAAACCCGATATTGAAAAACCCAACTTTTGTTTGTTTGGTTTGATCTATAGATTTAAAAACCCGATACAATTGGTTTGGTTTGGTAATTACAAAATCCAAACCAATCCGACCTATGTACACCCCTACCTCAAGGACAGCGGAGAGGTCACCAAGCCAATGCCAATAATAATATTCTAGACCCTCCTTCGCCACCTCCAAAAGTGGCTCCTCTAGTGTTTCCTAACCAAGGCTATGCTAGTGCAATTGTCCCACCCCAGATCTGGCGGGCAATTTTTAAATTACTAATGTGATGCTGACATTGTGCAGCGAGAGTATTTCACGGGTGCTTCTACTTAGAATGCTTACAAATATCTCAAGGGTTTCGTGGATACCTATTGGGGAAGTAAGCAAACTAATATGTCGGAAGATGCACTTTGGTTGAGACTATTCCCTTTCTCACTTAGAGGGAAATCATTGGATTGGCTTAAGCGACTTCCCAACCATTCCATCACTACTTGGGATGAGTTGGTGAATAAGTTCATTGCAAAGTTTTTCTCACCGGCCACATGGCAACATTGAGGGATGAGTCTTAGCTTTCAAGCAGGAGCCCATCAAAACATTATACGAGATTTGGGAGAGATAAAGAACCATGGTAAAGGAATTCTCAAACAATGATATGACTGAGGCAATGATACAACATACTTTCTACCAGGGTATCAACACAACAAATCAATGCATAGTGAGCTAACTTGCTGGGGGTAATTTCATGAAGTTGTCTTATGATGAGGCTTGTGACATTCTTGACGAGGTGACTAACACAACCTCCGCTTGGCAAAGTAGAGCCAATATGCCACAGGGTGATCCCACGGTCACTCACTTGCATAAAGAGCTACATGATCATGGGTAGGCTATAGTAGAGCTGACAACTACAATGAACCAGCTAGAAAAGGCACAGTTATAGCAGGTTCAAAATCCATACCAAGTAAATTCCATGCAGGGTGTCAACATGCTAGTGAACAAAAGAAGACAAAGAGGTCAACAAAACCAAGAAAGTTCGAATCAGTTTAACAATGATTGTGGTGGATTCCATGATGATAGTTATGATGGGCAGAACAAAGAAGTGCAATATGTGAACAATTATTAGAATCAAATGGGAAATTCTTCTAAACAACAACAATGGAGACCCCGAGGCAATTGGGGAAATCAACAACAACAAGGGAATAGTAATTGGGGAAACAACAACCAAAATTCCAATTGGGGCAATCAGAACAATAATCAGGGTAATTGGAATAGCAACAACAACAACTGAGGTGGTAACAACAATCAGGGAGGTTAGAACAATGGCAATTAAGGAAACTAGGGCAAGGCTTTTAAAGGCCTCCAATGTATCAACAACCGAACAATCCACCCCTATTTCCATCCCAAGGTCCTAGTTCTTCCTATAATGAAATGGGGAGAATTAAAATGATGTTTGAACAGATGATGAAAAAGAATGCGGATTCTGATGCTCAGTTGGCTTCCCACAATAATTCAATCAGAATTTCAATTAGGCCAAATCTCACAATCATTGAACACTAGCCCTAAGGAGACTCTACCAAGTGATATGGTAGTTAACCCTAAGGGTGGGAACAATCATGTTATGGTGGTAACTACAAGAAGTGGATGAGGCGGTGATGTGGATGCCTCCAATCAAAAAGAAATTTTGAGTGATGAAGTTGCATTGCAATAAGATAAAGTTCCTTTGGTGGTTGAAAATATGGTTTATGAGAATGTGAATGAAGAAGTGAGGATAGATATTCAAGATGCCAAGGTGGAGACTCAGAATGATGTGAACCCGTCAAGGGAACACATAATAGACATGCCGAAAATGGTTGTGCCTAAAGCCAAGGCTCCTTTGCCAAGGCCACCTCCACCTTATCCTCAAAGGCCCGTGAAGAAGAATGAGAATCAATTTAAAAAGTTTATTGACATTATGAAGAGCTTATCCATTAATGTGCCTTTGGTGGAGGCTTTAGAACAAATTTTGGGTTATGCTAAATTCATGAATGACTTGGTGACTAAGAAAAGATCCAAGTGATAAGCTTTTAGTGTTGCCCCCCACTATATAGTTTTTGATTTCAGTTGTTGGAATATAATTTAAAATCCATAAATAATTAATGGAGATATTGAGTTTTACTTTGTAGAAGCAAAACTATCCAGATGACCCACCAAGTTAGTGCAATAGTGCAATTAATGGCCCCGAAGCTAGAAGATCTTGGTGCTTTCACCATTCCTTGCACCATTTGGAGTGTGAATTTTGCTAGAGCTCTATGTGATTTAGGGGAAAGTATCAACTTGATGCACTACTCAGTTTTTAAGACTCTGGGTATTGGGTAACCGAGGCCGACTTCCATGAGATTGCAAATGGCGGATAGAACTATGAAGAGACCATTGGGTATTATTGATGATGTTCTTGTTCGGGTGGATAAATTTATCTTGCCAATTGATTTTGTGATCTTGGACTGTGAGGTAGATTATGGAGTTCCAACAATATTAGGAAGACCTTTCTTTGCTACCAGGAAGGCCTTAGTTGAAGTGAAAGCAAGGGAACTCACATTTCAAGTGGTGATGAGAAAGTGGTATTTCATGTGTGTAAGTCAATGAAGCAGCCCAACAGTTTTGAGGTATGCTTTTTTGTAGACCTTGACACGGTAGTAGTTGACGATACCAGTGCATAATCAATGTGGAGTACCCTCTAGAAGCCGTGTTATTGTATCTTGATGTCAATGATGAAGAAGTCCGAGTGGAGTGCGCGAATGATTTACATGGAATAGGCTCTTACTCTAATGAGCCTAGGAAACTCTCTTTGGATCTTGAAAATAGGAAGACTCCACCAACAAAACCTTCAGGCGAGGAACCTCCGATGTTGGAGTTGAAGTCATTGCCTCCATACCTCAGGTATGAGTTCTTAGGCCCTAGTTCAACTTTTCCAGTTGTTGTTTCCTCTTGTCTTACTAACATGCAGGTTGATGTCACATTGGCAGTGCTTCAAAAGTAGAAGAAGGCAATTGGATGGACCTTAGCTGATATTCGGGGGATAAGCCCCGCATTTTGTATGCATATGATTATTCTTGAAGATTATGCAAAGACCTCCTTGGAACACCAAAGGAGGTTGAACGAGGCAATGCAAGAAGTTATAAAAAAGAAGGTGATCAAGTGGTTAGATGTCGAGGTTGTATACCCCATCTCTGATTATTCGCAAAATGAGTTGATTCTTACTAGGACCGTCATCGGGTGGACGGTATGCATGGACTATCGCAAGTTGAATAAAGTGACCCACAATGATCACTTTTCTTTGCCTTTTCTTGAGCAGAGGTTAGATCGACTTACTGGGCATGCGTTATACTATTTCTTGTATGGGTATTCTGGATACAACCAAATCTTGATTGCTCCAGAAGATCAAGAGAAGACCACATTAACTTGTCCATATGGCACTTTTGCCTTTTCTAGAATGTTTTTTGGGTTGTGTAATGCAGGCTACATTCCAACGGTGTATGATGGCCATTTTCACCGATATGGTGGAAGATATTTTGGAGGTGTTCATGGACGAGTTTAGTGTTGTAGGCGATTCATTTTGATGAATGTTTGAAAAATCTTGATAGAGTGTGGGCCCGTTGTGAAGAAACAAATCTTGTTCTTAATTGGGAGAAATGCCACTTCATGGTGGAAAAGGGCATAATTCTTAGGCATAAAATTTCAATGCATGGTATAAAGGTGGACAAAGCAAAAACTGATGTGATTTCAAGGCTCTCTTCCCCTACCTCTATCAAGGGAGTTAGAAGTTTTCCTGGGTATGCATGGTTCTAACGGCGATTTATCGAGACTTTTCGAAGGTAGTGAATCCCCTATGCAAGATTTTGGAAAAAGATGCCAAGTTCGTGTTCAATGAGAGATGTATGCAAGCCTTTGAACTTCTCAAGCACAAGTTGACCCCCACTCCTATTATCATCGCAACCAATAGGATCTTGCCTTTTGAGCTCATGTGTGATGCGGGTGATGTTGTGGTTGGGGAGGCTTTGGGTCAAAGATTGAATAAAATGTTATTCGGTGTACTTTGCGAGCAAGACAAAGAATGATGCTCAATGAACTACATGGTGACTGAGAAAGAGCTTTTGGATATTGTGTTCGCAATGGAGAAATTTTGGTCGTACCTCATGGTTGCCAAGGTCATAGTTCACATTGATCATGCCGCAGTCTAGTACTTGATGAAGAATAAGGATTCCAAAGCTAGACTGATGCGATGGGTCTTGTTACTTCAAGAGTTTGATTTGGAGATTGTGGACGGGAAGGGTAGTTAAAACCAAGTAGCGAACCACTTGTCCGGCTTGGAGGAAGAAGGAAGGCCTCATGATGGCCTAGAGATCAATGATTCATTTCCCCACGAAGAACTCATTTCTGTGTCAGTAAGTGGTATGCCATGGTTTACGGACGTTGCTAATTTCCTTGTGACTGTATAATCCCATGTGAGCTCTCTTCTAACCAAAGGAAGAAGCTCAAATGGGATAGTTTGGATTTCTATTGGGATGACCCATACTTGTTCAGGATTTGCACGGATGGTGTAATTCGAAGGTGTGTCCCAAAGGAGGAGCAATTGAGTATCTCAGAGGCTTGTTATTCCTCTCCTTATGGTAGTCATCATGGCGGAACAAGGACGGTTTCAAAAGTTCTTAGTTGTGGGTTTTATTGGCCAACTTTGTACAAAGATGCAAGTGAACTTGTGAAAAGGTGCTACGAATGTCAAAGAGCGTGTGGAATTTCGAAGAATGATGAGATGCCTCTCAATACCATTCTTGAAGTTGATATTTTTGATGTATGGGGCATTGATTTTATGGGCTCATTTGTTAGCTCGTGTGGAAACACATACATTCTTGTGGCGGTTGACTATATTTCAAAGTGGGTTGAAAACATGGCTTTACCTAACAATGAGGCCTGGAGTGTTGTTATGTTTCTCAAGAAGATCATTTTTACAAGGTTTGGCACTCCTCATGCAATCACAAGTGATGGGAGGTCTCATTTTTGCAATAGAGCTTTTGATACTTTGCTTGAAAAGTATGGTGTCAAATACAAAGTTTCTACTCCTTATCATCCTTAGGCAAGTGGCCAAGTTGAAGTATCAAATAGGGAAATCAAGAGTATATTGTCAAAGACGGTCACTGCACATAGGACCGATTGGTCGAAGAAGTTGGATGATGCTCTATCGCTTATATGACTACTTACAAGACTCCGATTGGTATGTATCCGTACTTATTGGTGTTTGGGGAAGCTTGCCATCTACCGGTTGAGTTAGAGCACAAGGCCATGTGGGCTTTGAGGAAATTGAATCTTGAATGGGATGTGGCAGCAAATCTTCATGTGGAGCTTATTGAACTTGAATTCTGATTCCATGCCTACTACAGTTCATCCTTGTATAAGGACAATATGAAGTACCTTCATAGTAAATACGCTCGTGGAAAGGAGTTCAAATTTGGTTCTCTTGTTCAACTCTCGGTTACGTTTTTTTCCGGAAAAGCTTAAGTCGAAATGGAGTGGACCTTTTGAAGTGGTGTTTGTCACTCCATTTGGTGCACTTGACTTGAAGAACAAAAATAGGGAGGTTTTTAGAGTTAATGGGCACAAGGTCAAGCACTACCTGGGCAAGATTGATGACAACCACATGGTGGCACTGCTCCGTCTAAAGTGATTTGATGGTAACCTGCATCGTGCTGCGACATTAAATCGGGCACTTCTTGGGAGGCAACCCATGTGTCTTTCTTTTTGTTTTTGATTTTCTTCTTAGTGTAGGATTTATTTTGGATTGACTGGGTGTGAGATGTTGTAGGATTATTTTGATGTAGTGTAGGAACAAGTTTTGAAAAATGACCACTCTCTAAAGTTTGCAATGCGGACCACACTTCATTTTGTGCAACCGCGAAGGCCTTAGTGCGGGAGAAAAAATTCAATATGGACCACAGAGTTGATTGATACAAAATGAGGAGTCTTAGAAGTCTTCCACCGCGGCCGCTGTGCATTTTGTGCAGTCTGTGATGGACCACTGCGGTCGCATTGCATTTCATGCAGTCTGTAGTGGCCATCTTCAGTATCACTCGTTTCTGAGTACCGCGGACTGCGATGCCATTTTGTGCGGTCCGCGGTGGGTAGGTGAGATGGGCCCCATATCCTTTTTCTATAAATAGGACCTAAGGCCCTCAATTTGAACCTTTTGACCCTTTGCATACAAAAAATAAACAAATCACTATTCATCCCTCTAATTGCACGAATTCAACTACTAAGTCTCGATTAATCAACATTGAATCTCACTTCTGGTAACTTTAATTCCTTCTTAGTTGTTTAATTTTGCTATTTTTTTTAACTCTTATTTTTCATAGTTTTTCTTATTTTTCTTCTCGTTTTTCTTTCAAATCTGTAGCATAGGTTTGTTAATCATGCTTAACTTAGGACTAATTAGTTAAAACATTGTTTCAACACCTAGGGAATCAATATTAGGTGAAACATTGGACTAAAATGTGAAATTTGTTAACCGTAGGTTGGTATTGTTGTTGAGTTCTCACCGCAAAATGCGGTGGATTTTGTGTGGTCCGCGGTGCTTCTGTGCAGTCCGCAATGCTATTTTGTGCGAACTGCGGTGATGGAAAGTTCTAAAAACTGATGAGTGAGGACCACGACCATAATACATTTTGTGTAGTCTGCAGTGCCTCAATATAGACCACAATACATTTTGTGTGGTCCGCGGTGCATAGATTTAGAGTGTGGGTAGTCTGATTCCCACATTAGTGCAGACCGCGAGGCATTTTGTGCGGTCCATAGTAGATACTTTGCAGCCACTCTTCATTTTGTACGGGCCGAGGTATGCAACTTCTGAATGTCTGTAATTTTTCTGCAATGCTTCACTGACTGTGCTGATACTAAAAAGCATAGACTGTATTCTCTTGTAGATATTGGTAAAATCACGAGGCAGAAATAATTAAAAAAAGGCAAAGGAGAGTCCTCCCGAGGTAGGGGACGAGTCATGATAAGATTGACCCCACAAGCCCGACAAAACATCAAAACCACCATGAGGCTCAAAAGGTTGTTGATAGAGCTATTAACAAATCCAGGAGTGAATAGGAGCCTTCCCGAGAATCATCTGACTCAAACTCTGTGCCAGCATATATTCCTAACTAGACGAAGAGGAACAAATTGAGGGATACATCTCCAGTCTCTCCCACTGCCCAAGCATCAGTGTGCATATCTTCTGAGTCGTCTGAGGGCTCAACTGTAGGAAGTGATAATGAATATTCCACCTCACCTACAACTTTACTATCTGGGGAGGGCATGTAGGAGAAAAAGTAGGAGGGTTTGGGCCTCAAATGGCAGGAGTAGACAGAACTAGGAACCCGGAGCATGGTAAGATAGATTCGTAAGTGAGGTGGCCTACCATAAGTTTAGGGAGTGGTGGCCCGAGAAGAAGTTCATTATAGATGACCTCTTACCTCACAACCCTAATATGCTGAGGCAGTTCAGAACGAGAGATGGTTGGGAATATTACATAGACCGTGTGGGGGATACAAATGAGCACTTGGTGAAGAAGTTTTACACGAATGTTGCCCACATAAAAAAGGGCACCAAAGTGACCAAGGTGCAAAATCTGAAAGTCAAGTTGATGGGAAAACGATAAATGACAACCTGGGTTTCTTGGAGGAAGATGAGACATTGTACTTAGCCAAGGTTGCTATGAGGGATAATGCCCGTCCATGGTTAGTTGAGTACTTGGCAATCCTAGATACCACCCTAGCTTGGTTGACATCGGGGGTGAAAATTCTGAGGAGAACACTTAACTTTGAGGCAAAAGAGTGGGAAACATTTGTTTGTAGCAGGCTAGACCCCACCACTCATGATAACTCCCTTACTATTTCCCAGGCTATACTGGTGGCATCAATCATGGTGAGGTACCCGATCAATGTCGGGAATATGATGCCAAGGGTGATTATGAGGGTGGTGAACGAAAATAACACATCCTACCCCTTCCCAAACTTTCTGGCCATGTATTTTAAAGATAAGATGTGGAGAAGAGAGCATTTGATGTGAAAGTGAAAGCAAAGGTACTGTTCTCCTGGTACAGCACCAAGGGTCCTGACAACCCCAAGGACCCTAAGGGAAAAGCCAATATTTCAATTGGCCAGTCTGAAGAGCCAGTAGTAGTGGTGGCTCCTACTCAGCTTACCTCGGCCACACCAGACATGGCCCCAGGACCTTCCACTACTGCAACCCCAAATATTCCCTCCTCCACATCATATCCCTTGACTGCCCACCGCTTGAACCAGACACTTGCCAGGATTAACAACTGGATGCAGACAAACACTTCCAAGCTATATGTACTTTCTACTATGGTGGTAGCCCATTCTGTACCTCCTCCTCTACAGGTCCCACATTCCAGGGAGGACACTCTCAAAGAGCTTCTGGACAACCAGAAAAAAAATCC
This sequence comes from Nicotiana noctiflora, assembly GCA_032618575.1. Lineage (NCBI taxonomy): Eukaryota > Viridiplantae > Streptophyta > Magnoliopsida > Solanales > Solanaceae > Nicotiana > Nicotiana noctiflora. Next base: position 87,976 of record JASVEL010009456.1, on the reverse strand, counting down.
TAGAGAACCATAAATTGATCATGGACATTGTTGATTCACATGAAAAGGCATTAAAGGAGATTGCTAGTGAGGAAAAGAAAGTGAGAAAGACTCGTGCTTCAAAGAGTCAGTGAAGTAGCTAAGGATGGAGGTAGAGAGGTTGAAGGCAGATCACTTGCCTCTAGATCTATTATTGCATGACCTGGCTCCAGCAGCCCAGCCCCAGCCAGAGCAGGAGTTAGAGAGGCCACCCAAGAGGAAGAGGGTGATTCCTCGTACAAACGATGTTGTCATAGAGTTGGAAGACCCGCATGGAGGTTCCTCTAGCTAGCCCCAAATTCCAGTTGAGGACCCGGACCTAGTCCAGGCCCAGCTCCTAGTAGAGACACAGATCACATGGAGCAAGTCATAGGTTCCTGAGCAACCTGAGGACCTAGGGACCCAGACTCAAGATCATATGCAGACGGAGGGCCAATAGGGAGTTTCTTTTTCCTCTCTTTCTTATTTTGCGCTTATATTGGTTAGTTATCATTGAGGATAATGCCAGCTTTCATTTGAGAAGGTGTCCCTATTTGGATGAATATTACATTATTTTTTTCTTTATGCTTTCTTTTTACCTTGGGTATGTATATAATTTTATCATTTTATTACACTTTTCGTACTTTTTACTTTTGGTATATATATAAAGTTATATTCTTATGTATATATTCATTCTCCCTATTGTATATTCGACTAAATCCTCTCTTATATATAATCATTTTACTTTCTGCATTTTTCCTTTAATAGCTTCTTATTTTATTTTCGTAGCTTCTTGTTGTATGTTTTTGCATGTAATAAGCCTTTAGTTTTCTTAATGCTACGGTTCTTTCCAAAGGCGGAATTTGTGTGAATCGGGTGGATCTTCCTGATGATGGATGGAATGACAACCTTCTTAAGGGTTTGAGTCTATTTCCTTTTTGCTTTTAGTGTAAATAGTAGCAAATTGGTAATGGTGCCTCAAGCAAAGCTTCACTTGGGGCTAAAACATTTGCCTTTGATCATACGGTAAAAAGAAATTATTGTGTATAGTGTGAGCACGTAATTTTTGCCCCAAGTAAATAAGTCCAAAATAAATATAAAAATAATTTTTGTTTGATGTTTGTTGATTATTGTGTAGAATGTATCAGTGTTTGTCATTATTTGGTAAAAATAAAGTGAAAAATTAAAAGAAAAAATACAATTTGAATTAATTAGAAAATACAAAAAAATATGAGATAATCACTAAGAAACTTAGAAAATCCAAAGAAAATACAAAATACGAAAGATAATAAATACATTGGAAACAATTACAGAAGAAAACAAAAATACAATACAAGAAAAATACAGAAAATAATAAAATAAATACAACTTGAAATTACAAAAACAAGACATAATACAAGAAAATACAAAATACAAGGTATTTGGGCCAAAATCCAGTCCAATTAACACCAAATAGACCTGGCCCAGAAGAATTAATATCGGCTGCCAATATATAATACCAAACGACAATGTTTCAATGAAGAAGATCTGGACCGTTAGTAAATTGAATCAAACTGACTAAAATAAGCGATTGTCTAGAAATTAAAACGACACCGTCATTTGAAATAATCAGGGCCGTCCAATTAATTGATCAAACAGAAAAAAAGAAAGCCACATTGAAGCCAAACGACATCGTTAAGGCAAAGTAATCAAAACCATCTATCTGGTTGATCTAACGGATGAGAGGAGGGTTTCATTTAAATCAAAAGACATCATTTAAGGGCCAAGTGAATCCTAGCCATTCATTTAATCTAATCTAACGGCTGGAAACTAATATCACATGTTTAATATATATCTCTATACCCCTCCGTTATTTAATTTCACACCTTACCCTTTCAGAGACCAAAACCCTAGCCGCCCTTAGTTCCCTTCCCCCTCTCCACACAGGCCACCGGAACCCTACCGGTGGTCTGCTACTGGTCGTCTTCTCCGGCCAAAACCTCTAACCCCTGAACCTCCCCCTCCTCCTCTATCACCCCATCGTACTGGCCCCGTCCAAATACCTCCCCTTCTCCACAAATCTTGAAACACAGGTCGCTAGAACCCTAGCCGGTGACCACCAACTTATGAACCAGCCTTCCCCCTTAACACCCTAAGACCACCCCGAACTCCTCTTTCACCCCATCCAAACCCCATCCCTCGAATCTTAGCCCATCTGTTCAAATATCAAAAAATATTCCGCCGGAACCCTACTCCGGCGGATACACACCAAACCAAAAGCATCCCAAATCCAACCCCAGGCCTTAAAACACTACTCTTTAACAATAAACGAGACTCCAAGAGTCTGCCTAGAAGATCAACGGTCAAAAGAGACTCAAGATATCTGAACAACCGGAATATCAAGAATCAAGAAGAAAAATGAAGAAATATGAAAGAAAAGAAGGAAAAAGAAGAACGAAAGAAAAAGAAAACCAATCAGAAAGCTAAGTAACACTGAACCCCATTTTTCTATACTTTGCTTCATTCTATCTTCCTTATTTGCTAAGCCTAAACCTATTGCATGATTCAAAAGTCTTCAATGTGTACTTGAAATTGTCTGAATACTCTCCTTTTCTGATTATAGTAATTTGTTAAATCACATGCTCTGTAGTCGTTTAATATTCTTGCTTGATAGATCTTATTCGACTAATTGTTTTGATTAATTGGATACAACCATTATTAAACTGTTTCCCTGAGTCCTGATTAATTAAGGGTTTAGTCGTAATTAGGGTTATATTTGCAAGTTTGTTTGAAACTGGCTATTATTGCAACACAGTTTAATGCTTGACTCTTCTGAACTTCTGAGTACTTAGTCATATTAGGGCCATGTGCGCAAATGCTTAGTATGGTTATTATTGCTATACAGTTTGACTTTTTGACTTGTATGGGTTCTTGACTAATTAAAAGGCTATTTGTGGCTATTTTTGTAAAGTGGTTAGTTCTGAAAAGAGGTTACTTATTTTCGAACTGGTTAAAATATAAAGTTTAAATCTCAGGGGTTATTTGTTAAATACTGTTTCAAGTCTTGACTGCTAAAGGTCTTAATTGACCTAAGGTTGGTCGGGTAAATACACATAAGACATATGGGTAAAAGAGGAATGGAAAATGGTATTCTGAGAATAGTTTGGAAATAATAAGGGCATAAAAGACAAATAAGCATGGTTTTAGTGTAATTAGCTGAATAACAAAGGGCAATTCAGCCATAGTTAAATGGTAAATAGGAAATAAACCTTAACAAGTGAGGGTAATAAATGCATTAACGCCTAAATGAAATAATAGAGAATACCCTAGAACCTTCTAGCAGGGGTTCAAGTGTATTCCTGTCAAAATAACTTAGTCTTAACTTAAATAATTCAAAAAGAATAGAGGTGGGAAATCTGAATATTTAATTCAAATTTTCCTCCCATTCTACTCTATAAATAGGCCCCTTTAGGCCTTATTTCAAAGGTTCAGAAGATTTAATACACTGAAATACACAAAATATACACTGAATTACTGATTACTGTTTCATTGTTGTTAGTTCGAGTGATATTTTGGGACTTTTGTTCATTGTTCTTCATCTGTTGATTGGTTTCGCTGGGTTTTCTACTTGCTTGGTCGAATTCTATGGGTTTTTTGTTCTGAAGTTGTACTTGTTGTTGTGATAATTTGCCTCTACTGCTGTTGATATTTGGTTGTTGTTTCTCTTCTCCTTCATCCCTTAGAACTCATAGTTTCCTCTCGTTTGATCAGGTACACTACTACCTCTCGAAGATGTAATTGAAATGCCTTGGAGGAATGAAAATTGTTGATTAGTTCTATTTGTAATTATATTTCTGTTTCTGTTATAGTCATAGTTATAGATTTCATGTAATTCATTAGGACTTGGGTTGTAATAAGGACTGGACTGTATGAACTTAAGTCAGATTTCAAAATAAGCAGTAGATAATAATAAAAGAAATACACTAAATAGATTAGTTAAAATGATCACCTAAATCTAAAACTAAAACTGGCTAAAATTTAGTCGATTCACTCGTAGATTTGTGGTTATACTGAAATCAGAATTGTAATACAAGAGTTCCTAGACATTTATTAATTGAATTTTGAATCAGTATCGATTAATTTGAAAAAGCATGAGTTAGTTGAAATTTTAAATCGTGTTAATGTCTTAGCATTATTGAAACTGGTTTAGCTATGAAACTTATGTCAAACTTTGTGATATGGCGTAAAAATAGTAATCTGAATATGAATGAAGCGTAGATGGTAATTGAATGTGTTTTAGTTGAAGATTTAGAAATACTGTTTCCAGTTAAATAAAAACAACAAAATAACTCTGCAAGTAGTGCCTCAACCGATAAATAACTCGTAGATCAGATTCTGCTAATCTAGTAGCTAAACAGCAATAAGTTGATTAAACTAGTGTTGACATTCTTAGTTAATTGCTAATATTGAAACCAGTAATATTCAAGAAAAAATCAGTGTGGATAATTCTAGTTAATTTTTGATACTGAGCATAATAATACGTGCTTATAGTTCTGTTAGTTTTCTTAAACCTGCTTTAGATATTAATAATTTGGGCCTTTGCGTGAATAGAGGCCCAGATCTGGTTGAAATGGCTTTTGAGCCTATGAGAACATATACAAATAAAATTATCTGGGCTTTAATTAGCCAGTTGCACCTTGGTGCGGCATTGTGAGTTAACCAAATTCCAGGCCCAATAATGAATAAAGTCCTGGATCCAAATAGATAATGATATAAAAGTCGTTTATAGACCGTTATATTAAGGGAAAACAATATTAGACAACATAGTATATAAATAGGCTTAACCTTTTAAAATGAAATGGGACGAGCCTCGTAACGAGATAAAATGCACGGGGCCCCCAAAAAATAACTATAAAACTTTAGACCCGGAAGGATCGTTTAGACAATTTCACGATCTTTCCCAAAATAACAAGAATAGACACCGTTAGGCATAATTTAATATACATTCATTTGAACGGGTGCACATTTATGTTACCCAAATCCTACTCTCAACGAAGTCGAAATATATTCAAAGCCATAGGCGTACTGGTACGGTGTGGTCGAGAATGTATTTTCACGGCGTTACAAATTCGTAAATTTCAAAAGCGGTATACTTGCACATGATTAAAATATATAAATTGAAATCAGACAAAATCAAAACAACAGTTGAGCGACCGTGCTAGAACCACGGAATCCGAGAGTGCCTAACACCTTCTCCCGGGTTAACAGAATTCCTTATCCGGATTTCTAGTTCGCGGACTGTAACAGAGTCAAACTTTCCTCAGTTCGGGATTAAACCGGTGACATGGGACACCATTATATTCTCAAGTGGCGACTATGAAAATTTAAATAACTAATCTCGTTCTGATTGTCCTTAAAGTGAAAAAACTCCTTCTACGCCCTCACGGGTAAAGTGTAGAAATACACATCATTATCCAGTAGAGTTGTAAAAAAGGAGGTGTGATAGCTCTGGCGACTCTACTGGGGATAAGAAACCCAGAACTTCGGTTCAGGCTTTAAGAATTGGAGCTTAGTGAAATTGTTGTTTTGTTTATATCTGATTTCATTATATGCTTTGATCAATGTGCTATATGTTTACCGCTTTACGTGAATTGTATATAAAAATTGTGCTGAAAACCCTTCTCTTTTTACCTCAGGGGATGTACTTACTGGTTGAGATTTCCCTTTCTGTTAAGTCAATACCCAAATAAGAAATAGAGGCCGGAAAAGTTACAAAGCCAGACGATCCCGCGGGTCCCCGGTACATAGCCCCCTCCGCGACCCGAGTTGTCCGCTCGGGTACACAGTCTAGAACCGATGAAAAATCAAGACATTGAACCTAGAAATAGCATCATATCTGACTTAGGGGACTCAACAAAGGGGTTGGGTCCGTCTAGGACAAGTAACCCGAATATGAAAAGACCGAGCTTGATTATATGTTACATTTATTTGTCTTGGGCCATTATACTGACCGGCTAAATACCTGAAGAAAAGAAGAGAAAAATAGCAATTTTTAGAAGACGAAAAAAAACCGATGTCTAAATACTAACGAAACTCTATTGAAATTTTGAGAGAATTATCAAAAATAGTTGGATTAAGTTAGTTTTGTCGAAATTAAAAATAGTTGGTCTAAAAATAATTTGACCGAACTACGCTAGTTTGATTCTCACCAAGTGTGAGATACGTAGGCAACCCTCATCGGGTCCAACCACCCCTTTGCAAAAATAGCCCAAAAAATGTCAAAATTTTAATTTCTTGTCAAAATAAATCGGACCGAACTACGCTGGTTTGATTCTCACCGGATGTGAGATACGTAGGCAACCCTCATCGGGTCCAACCACACCTTTTTGCAAAAATAGCCAAAAAATATCAAAATTTTTGATTTTGTTATAAATAAACCGGGTGATGCTATTCTTGTTTAAAATAAGCCGAATGTCCCCTAAAAGGACGTCGGAAGGTCGTTTTTGCAAAAATAGCCACTTATAGTCATTTTAAATAATTTGCAGGCACAACCCTGAAATATTCCCTCGCGAAAATGTCAAAAGTCCGTATCCACAAAATCAAGTTAGAGTCATCTATCAGTTTTGCAAAAAATAATCATTTTTGTCAAATAAGCCATTACATGGCCTGTTTTTGCTGAAATAGCCACATTTGGCATTAAAACTTCCTCAGTCTTGTGTTGGCTTGTGGCGATGCCGAATGATGCCCCATGAGCCCCAGGATGAGAAAATTTTCGAGTTTATTTTCTTAAATAAAATTTTGCAAAAAATAGCCACTTTGCCAAAATAAGCCATAAGATAGCCAATCTTGTAAAAATAGTCATAATTGATATTAAAAATATTCTTAGTCTTGTGGAAATATGTGGCACAAGATGTGTAAGTTTTTCATCAAATTTGTGGCTGGAGTCGGCTTCTATAATATTCTTTCAAAGAAAACAAATTTAAAAATCAAATAAACATTTTTTTTTGCATTAATTTGCAAGAACTACGTTCGGTTTGATTCTTGCGGGGTCACGATACGTAGGCAATCCACATAGGATTCGACCATAACCAAAAAGAAAAATAAATCCACAAAAAGGCAAAAAGAAAAGAAAATAGTAGGAAAAAAAAGAAATCAATAAGCGAAATACCTTAATGCTAACATGGTGGCTTCGTTTTGTTAATCTAGAAAGTTAAGGTGGTTGGTTGTGGTAAACTGGAAAACAAGATCCAAGGAAAATGATAACTAACATTGAAGATGTTACGAGTGCTCAAGAGACTCAAGATCAGAGAGTTCAACGAGGGTCTATTGTGGTTGAGGAAAATAGAACATTGAAACAACAAATGACCAAAATGCGTCAAGCATGGGCGAATGGCCAGGGACAACCTTCTCATGAGTCACAATTTTCTATACAACAAGAACAGTACCTCTTTCCAGAGTACCACTCGTACTCGTTTGATCTTCCTACGAACATCGAGAAGCCTACCCGAAAGAGGGTGTCACACCTCCCTCTTTACTACCCCAACACTTAAAAGCATATAAATACGCTTGTAGGGTATACCTCGACGCTCAAATATCCGAGACGGATAAAATAACGTATGAGAAGGAGTTTTTCCAATTAAAGGACAATCGGTTCGGGATTTTATTAGAGATTAATCAGAGTCGCCACTTGGGAATGACAATGGTGCCCCAAGTCACCGGTTAATCCCGAATCCGAGGAATTTTGACTCTTATAAATGTCTGCGAAGCAGAGATCCGGATAAGGAACTCTGTTAACCCGGGAGAAGGTGTTAGGCATTCCCGGATTCCGTGGTTTTAGCACGGTCGCTCCACCGTCGTTCTTGACTTTTGTTTGACTCAATTATAGATTTTAACAACATAACGTGCTTTTTACATAAATATATTTTTTAAGAATTTGAGACATCGCGGAAATGCACCTCGAGTCATACCGCAACCAGTACGCCTATGACTTTCGGTATATTTCGGCTTTGCCGAGATTTGGATTTGAGTCGCACCAAGTGCACACTCGTTCAATGGAAGGTATATTAAAATCGTGCCCTAAATAGTCTATCGGCTTTTAATTATTTTTGGGTAAGACTATGGGATTAGCTAGTAGCCTTCCCGAGTCTAATTGTATTAAATCATTACTAAATGGGGGCCCCGTTGTTTGACATCGGGCGAGGCTCATCCCAATTATTTTTATTAAAGTTCGATCCTATTTTGTTCAACTATATTTGCTATATATTGTTTTTACCTTATTCGTATTGCTAACACTATAATAATCCAGGCCCGTCGAGTTCATATTATTGATTGGGCCTAGTCTTCTCTTCATTTAAATATGCGTTCGAACTGCCCAGGTCTCTGATGCCCAGGCAGTTTTATGACTTCTGCTTGCTGGCCCAGTCGACTTCATAAGGAGATTCAGGCCCAAATCGGATGAAACAATAAACAGCATAGTGCAGAATTCTTATAAGGACACCACCATTCAGAATTGAAAATGAAATCAAGCCACTTATATTTATTAACCAAGGAATCAGTATACAAAACAGTAGTCTCAAGTCAATAATTCATGTACATGATAAGTCTGTCCTTTGCTATCACTATATGTTCATAGCTAAACCTATACTGATAACCAACTATTTGCTAAAGAAATATTCTGAACGCAGCCTACTTTACCCAGGAGATTAAGTTAAATTAAGGCAATTCAACTGATCACTTATAGTATCAAAAAGAGAAAACGATTAATCACAGGTTTACTATATTACCTATTTTGTTGTGAGCTATACCTTTCATCATCTCCAATTCACCCTAATTGCACTGCTTCAATATCTAATTATTTCCCTTTTTAAACTCATTCAGATTTTAACCTATTTGGTGTTCTCTAAGCCAATCCCTTTCTAATTGTTACTTCATACAATTGTTTCCCTTTTTTACTATTCGTATCTGGACTTAGGCCCTTAAAGTTAATTAACTACACGAGCATAATTTAAAAACAATCCAATTACTTAGTTGCAATAATCTCAAATACCTACATCTAAATAATTTAAGGACTTAAACACGTTTATGTTACTGATCTTATCACGATTTTAGCTCGATACAGTGTATTCAACTCAATTATAAATGATTCATGGTTTGAACTAAACGTTTCTTCCTTTTAAACTTATTTATACCTAAACGCAGATCCATGAAATGCGATTAACTATATGGTCGTGACTTACGAAATTACTGAAGGTATTGATTACTGATCTTGCAAGTATTGTTAACTAACTTATATTTTAGAAGTTTTTACCTAATTAACTAGGTGAGGTGCTAATTACTATTACTACTACACTATTACTATCACTAAGCTATTACATCTCTTGTGTTTATGTTTTCTCTACTATCTACTGCAATACACTATGAATCTAAAATAAATTACAATATAGAAGATAACAGCATGTAGTTCAAATCTTCATTTTCAGCTCAGAAACAACTTGCTATTACAACTTCAAATTGAAAAGGGAAATGTACCTGAGTCAACAAAAACGAAACCGATGAGTTCTAAGGGATGAGGAGAAGTGACAACCACAGCAAAATCCAAACAGCCAATGCAACAGTGATCGAGGATCCACAAAGCAAAAACCATAGCAAAATGATAGATAACCCAGCAACAACACAAAAGTAACAGTCCAGGCAAATGACCAAGCAAAGAAGACCAATGAACCAGCTTGAAATCTCTACTCGAAAATTCCCAGAAATACCTCTGTTATCTTCCTATTTTTTGTTCTGAAATTTTGTATGAATTTTAGCTTAAGTGTATTTCCAGATTTTCTGAGAATTCCCCTTTTCAGCCCTTTCTTAGAGGTATATATAGTTGTATTTGAGGGCTGAAGACTTGGGGAGGAAGTATGGGATTAATCCCACTTCTCCCCCTCCTATAACTATGAAATCTACACTTAAACCCCTAAATCAGTTACCAGATATCCTTCCAGCATGTGCTGGAAGGTTCTAAAGATTCTTTTTAGGGGGTTTTTACTAGTATGACCTTAGGGGTTTGAGATTTTTACAGATTTCCCTTTTAGGGAGACCATTATACCCTTAAATCTCTGCAAAATTGCAGAAATCAGGGGTACAAAGGACTCCCTTACCCTCTTAGGTTCTAACTAATTACTATTTCACCTTTTTAATTCCCAATTGTACCCCTAAGGGCACTGCTGATTTACTAACTAACCTAGGTTAAATTTCAGCCTCTTTTGAACTTATTTAACTAATAGCCAGCCCTTGCATTGGTATTTAAGGGCTGGCCAGTTCTAATATAAGGAACTATTTCAAACTTAGCCAATTTTGTTTCGTTTTCAGTTTATTAAGACCTTCTATTTCATTTTTAAACCAATTGCAGGACTAGCCTGCTTTATTGTTAAAAGTAGCTCTTTAAGATCTAGCCAGTCTCAAGTTGAGACTTAGCTTTGGCTATTAAAGCCAATTACTGAACAGCTGGGCCCAAAACCTTTACAGGTTTGGCCACTTTGCTGTTCAGGGCTTTGAAAAGAGCCTGGGCTAGTCTGCATTTGCAGACATAGCCCCTTTTGCACAACCAGCCACTTTTAAAGTGGGCTGTGTGTTAGGGCTCTATAGAATGGGTCAACCCTTTGCAAGGTTGACCATTCTTAGGCCAATTATTTAACTAACAGCCTATTTTGTGATTTTTTTAAGTTTTATCCTATTCAAAAACTAGCCATTTTCATGGAACCTAATGCTAACAGCTATAACCAATCCACCAAAGGTTCAAACAGTGTTAATCAAACACTACACTCAACCAGAACCAATAAAACTAAATCAATTTCAACATGATTTGCATATTAGGACACATAAAATCAGACAAAATGTAATAATCAACCAAAACTCAAAAAAGGCAATTGATATGGTTGAATTTCAGTTAATTAATTCACATTATCCAGCTTTATGGGACAAAGTATGAACTAAGACCTAATTACTACCAGTTCAAGTCTTTATGAAAGTTTGAACAACTCAGAATTCACCAAGGTTCATGACATAGGCAGACCAAAGCATAGGCTAACACAAACAGTCAGAGAAGGGTTTGAACATGGCTCACAGAAACTATGGATCTATATTATCAGTCAAACCAAAGCCATTTTCCACATAAGTCATGACAAACAGGATGAAGCATGTAGAACAGGAGGACATAGAAAATAGTGAAAAAGGAACAGGAAAGACTAATCAAGGTACTTAAAAGAATAAGGTTAAGCTAGTATGAGAACTAAGCATGCATGACAATAGGAAAAAGCTAGACCATAACAACTAAACAGATCAGAGACTATAATATTTACAAGATGAAGAAGGAAAGGGAACCCAAGGTAACTCTTATGATTTAACAGAACATGATTTGAAGCAGACATCATGAAGATGAATAAGATGAAACAGAAGCCTAGTTCTATCATGGACCATTAAAAGCCAAAGGCAACAAGAGTGGCCACAGTAACTTGAGCTTGATTTTAAAACAGAAGACAAAGGTAATGCTTTTTGCAGTGAATCAGAACTCAACAGCTAACATAACAAGGGAAAGATGAAATCTCTGATTTTAGAACAAATTAGCATGGGATCAACACAAGACAAATAATAGAATCCCATCATTAACAGGCTAAAGAGGAGCAAGCTAAGAAACCTTATGACTAATCATCAGAGAAACATGCAAAAGATGTGAAACAAAAGAAGAAACAATCAGATAAGAACCCTATAACTAATCAGGGGAGAAGAATCACTCAAACTATTAAAAGCTAACAAAGAAGACTAGAGTCGAAGCTTAATCATGCAAAGGAGATGTCGAAGATCAACAAGATTGAAAGAGCCTAATACTAACAGAGGCCAAAGAAGAAAGACATCCAAGTCAAGTTTTCACAATAGAGAAGCAGAACAAAGACTCCAAACAAGCCAGATAAACCTTAATGAATAGCAATGACTAAACAACTAGACATGTAAAGAATCATAAAGAGAGGAGCAGTCATGCTTGTTGAAAACTAACAGATCAATAACCACAATACCAAAAAGGTGAAGAAGGAAATATAGGTCTTTTTTTTTTAACTCAGAAGAAACAGAACATACATATGAAGATGAATGAGATGAAAATCAAACCTTAGTATTAAACTAGATCTAAAACAGTCAAAACAGGATAATAACAAAGGAGATGAACAAGATGATTATAAAACCTTAATACTAAACAGGTTAAAACATACGAAATCAGAGAACACAAGCAAAGAAGGCATGAAACAGAAAAACAAAGAAAAGACCAAAATAAACATCTATGTCTAACAGAGAAACATGCAAAGCAAACAAAGAAAAAGGAAAAGGAAAAGCAAAAGTAAAGAGAACGGGGATAAGCACTTAGCTTAGCGGGGCCTGTCCCCCAAGCTTCCTACTCCTTTTCTTTTCTTTTCTTTATTTTCTCAGACTCTCTAAGACCTCCTTTTTCCTTGCTCCTTCTTTCTTTATTTCTTTCAGATCTCTTTTTTTTTTTTTCCTTCTCTGATTTTCTTTTAAGGCTTAAAGACTAAGCCTTTTGGGTTTTGGCTTGAAGAGGGGTGTTTGGGTGAGGAAAAGGTGAGGCCTTTGGGTGGTTCGAGGTTTGGGGGTCGCCGGAGTTAGGGTTCCGACGACCCTTTTTGGGATATTCGAGACGATTGGGGGTGATTCGAAGGTGGTGGCTAGTATGGTTGGATAGATCGTGTAAAGGAGGTTCGAACGGCATTGGTTTGGAGCGGTGGTTCGTTGTTTGAGCGGTCACCGACGGAGTTCCGGTGACCGGAGTTTTCGGAGAATGGTTGGTTTTCTAAGGTTTTTCTGGAGTTCTGGGTGGTGTTGATGGTGAAGTAGGGAAAGGAGATGAAAGAAGTGGCCGGAGACCACCGTAAGAGGTGGTGGCCTCCATGGCCGACGGTGTTGATGAAGATGATGAAGAAGAAGAAGGAGAGAGGATTAGAGGCGGCTAGGGTTTGAAACAGGTGAGAAATGGCCGTCTCATTCAGACAAGGGCCTTTTATAGGCCGACTATCTTAGGTAATCTGGGCCGTTGGATTGATGGAGATCAACGGCTCAGGAAAGCGTTACTTAAACGACGTCGTGTCATTACTAACGGGATTAAAATCAAGACCTTTAGATCAATCCGAACGAACGGCTCAGATTCGATCTCCCATTTCACTTAATTAATTAAATCCGCCCCTCTTCTCAACCGTTGGATCTAGCTTGATTGAACGGCTAAGATCACCCTTTTTATTTTAATTAACTAATTAACCTAACCATTTATTCAGGCCGTCGGATTCAACCTAATCGAACGGTGAGAAATGAATCTCACCACTCAATCTATTAGATAATGTGAGATTGATTTTCAACCGTTGGATTAAATTTGATGAACGGTTGAGATCAGATCTCCTGGTGGCCTGGTCATGATCTCTTGGGCTGAAGCACTTGGGCCTTTTAATTCAAAGCTCTTTGGCCCAAATCAAATTAACCCCCAACTATTTTTTGTATTTTTTCTGATTTTAATTATTTTTATGTATTTTCCTTTTATACTTTTTTTTTCTTTTCTTTTTATGAAAAATTATAAATCCTAATTTCCTACTTACTCTAATTTTCTAGTATTTTTTGCAATTTTTCTGCTATTTTTCCCTTATTTTCCCCTTCTTAAACTATTTTTGCATTTTCCTTAAAATCTAACTAATTAAACTAACAAATTAATTACCTAGCCTATTTTTTTATTTTCTTCTAATTTCTACTTATTCAAACTCAAAAGCATAGCTAATTCCAAACAAAGCAAGTAATTACATTCAAAAACATATTTATTTTAATTTTGGAATTAATTGCTTGGTGCAAAAATCATGTGCTCACAGCTGCCCCTCTTTGCTCGGGAACACGAAGAGTTTCAGTGCAAAGACAAGTGAGCAGTAATGAGAGATTTTTGCACATCGGCACATTCTGTGAAAGCATTTTTGAAAACCTTTTGACCGCACCTTGCTTTAGAGGTTGCCTACATATCCTGGGCTAAACAGGAATCAGGTCAGTGTAGTTCGGGAAGGTCTGGCAGTTTTAAAACTACCAGACTCACTGTTGCATTGACACTGTTGAGACCTGCTGACTTACTCCTTATTACACCGCGGAAGGAAATGTAAAACGAAGAAGCTATTCTAAGCTATGATCCTACAATTACAATTGTTCCTAATCTAGCTTTTGCTCTTCTTCCCTTTCCGGTGATGCAGAATCTCTTTCTTTTTGTTGATTTCCTTTGATGCTGACTCTCTTTTTGTTGATTTTCTTTTCTTGTTGACTCTCTTTTTGTTGATTTTCTTGTTTTCCCTTTTTTGATTTTCACTGGTATTTCTTGATCTCGAGCTGAACCTGCTCAAAACAAAACAACAAACTACCTTTCTTTTTTTTTTTTTCTGCCCCAGTGTGGGCTTTTAGCTGTATAAACCAAGATGTGCAAAAATGTATTCCCGTATTTGAAGGTGGGCGCCTAACGGAAATTAAACGTGCAATGCAAATGCGAGAAAATATTCCCGTATTAGAAGGTGGGCACCTAACGAAAATTAAACGTGCAATGCGATGCAAGAAAAAAATATTCCCGTATTAGAAGGTGGGCACCTAACAGAAATTAAACGTGCAATGCGATGCGAAAAAAAAATATTCACGTATTAGAAGATTTAAACGTGCAATGCGATGGAGAAAAGTATTCCCGTATTAGAAGGTGGGCACCTAACGGAAATTAAACGTGCAATGCGATGCAGAGAAAAATATTCCCGTATTAGAAGGTGGGCACCTAACGAAATTTAAACGTGCAATGCAAATGCAGAAAAGTATTCCCATATTAGAAGGTGGGCACCTAACGGAATTTAAACGTGCAATGCAAATGGAGAAAAGTATTCCCGTATTAGAAGGTGGGCACCTAACGAAATTTAAACGTGCAATGCGAATGCGAGAAAAGTATTCCCGTATTTGAAGGTGGGCACCTAACAGAATTTAAACGTGCAATGCAAATGCAGAAAAGTATTCCCGTATTTGAAGGTGGGCACCTAACAGAATTTAAACGTGCAATGCAAATGCAGAAAAATATTCCCGTATTTGAAGGTGGGCACCTAACAGAATTTAAACGTGCAATGCAAATGCAGAAAAGTATTCCCGTATTTGAAGGTGGGCACCTAACAGAATTTAAACGTGCAATGCAAATGCAGAAAAATATTCCCGTATTTGAAGGTGGGCACCTAACAGAATTTAAACGTGCAATGCAAATGCAGAAAAGTATTCCCGTATTTGAAGGTGGGCACCTAACAGAATTTAAACGTGCAATGCGATGCAGAAAAATATTCCCGTATTAGAAGGTGGGCACCTAACAGAATTTAAACGTGCAATGCGAATGCAGAAAAGTATTCCCGTATTAGAAGGTGGGCACCTAACTGAAATTAAACGTGCAATGCGATGCAGAAAAGTATTCCCGTATTTGAAGGTGGGCACCTAACAGAATTTAAACGTGCAATGCAAATGCAGAAAATATTCCCGCAGCCTGAGGACTAGGGAGTGGATTTCAAAAGATGTTACCTTCCTCTTTTTGGTATTTTCTTTTACCAATTACCTCTTGCCTGTGAATTTCTCCACTTATTCGGCGAACTTTCTCTTTTTGTGTTTTCCATTTTCCACATTGGTCACATTCACTTTAAAGTGATTAGTGACAATTTGTTCCTGCATGAAACAGAATTTATTAGATATAGACTGCTGGCAACTGGCATCTGCCGTTCCCGCTTCTTATTGCTTCCTTCGTTTTTGCTTTTCTCATGTTGTGCAACTTCAACTGCTTATCCCTTGCTAACTCTTTTTGTATTTCTCATTTTTCTATTTTTGTTTTGTTTTCTTTTCCTTTGGCCATGTTTACCAAGCTTCCTTATTTCCTTCCCAAATCTTCCTTCTTTCTAGTGTTGTTTCAGCTTTCGATATCAGGAGCTGGTAGTTAGCTCTCGAAAGGTAAACAATGAAATGCAGAAAAATGAAAGGAAGGTAAGGGTATTTTGGGGAGATGATAGAACTTATCTGGGTATTTGCTGGCTGATTCCGTTGACCATGCCATGTATTTAAACTCTGACCCAGTTCGTTCCAATCATTATTCTGACTCTGAATTGCCTTTGACCCAAACCGATACTATTTTTTGTTGCCTTTTCTCTTTCTCTGATAGTCCTCACGATCGCCCTACGATGCCTCGAAAGGTTTTCACCAATAAGACTCTCTCATTTATTCTCTCAACCTCACAATCATCTCACAGTGCCGATTAAGGTTTTCACTGACGAGACTCTCTCATTTTATTTCTCTCAAACTCACAGTCGCCTCACAGTGCCGGTTAAGGTTTTCACTGATGAGACTCTCTCATTTTTTATATATATTTTTTTTCATTTTTCCATTTTGTATTTTGTTTTCTGTACCACGGGTATTTTCCGATGCTTCGCTCCTCCTTCGTTGTATTTGTTATCATTTCGGAATCGATCAGAAGGTCTTTCTTTGGACTGTAACGTGGCTTTTGGATGGGTTAAGAAAGAAAGGTATAAAGGCTCAAAATCTCACGAGGGTTCAAAATAATTACAACTCTCGGAATTATTAAACATAACTTCTGCCCCAGTTTCAATATGTGGGGAGTTTTTGGATTTTTCTTTTATTGTGACTGAACCTCAGAGAGGCTGCCTACGTACCCCTTCGGGATCAAGTCAGGCGTAGTTCATTCAACTTCATTTAGTTAGATGGATTTCTTTTTGACTTTTTCCCGATTTTTGTCTTTTTCTTCTTCTCTATTTTTTTTCTTTTTCATTTTTTTTTCCATCATTTCATTTCTCATTTTTGCAATTTCGATCTTATTGCGCTAAAGCGATTCCGAGAGAGGGATATGAAAGAATTTATTCATTAAGGCTCAAAGGGGTTATCAATGGATAAAGTGTTTGGATAGAGGATAAAATGCCTTCGTCATTTCAATTCCAAAATCACAACAAAATACAAAACATATAATTGAAAAGGAATCATACATAGTATCTTTTGACTGCATCTGAATTGATAGCAGTCTCTACGCACTTTCCTTCAACATCTGTTAAATACAATGCTCCATTGGACAACACTCGTGATACCACGAACGGTCCCTGCCAATTTGGCGCAAACTTGCCCTTTGCTTCGGCCCAATGCGGTAAGATACGCCTCAATACCAGTTGTCCGACTTCAAACTTTCGAGGTCGTACCTTCTTATTATATGCTCTGGCCATTCTTCGTTGATACAACTGCCCATGGCAGACTGCGGCCAACCTCTTCTCATCAATCAAATTCAGCTGTTCTAACCGGGCTTTTACCCATTCATCGTCATCTATCTCAGATTCGGCTATAATTCGCAATGATGGTATTTCTATTTCTGCGGGTATGACAGCCTCCGTTCCATACACCGGTGTATAAGGTGTGGTTCCGATAGAAGTACGCATCGTCGTGCGGTAACCCATGAGAGCAAAGGGTAGCTTTTCATGCCATTGCATGGATCCCTCCACCATCTTTCGGACAATCTTCTTGATGTTCTTGTTTGCTGCCTCTACTGCACCATTCGCCTTTGGCCTGTAAGGTGTGGAATTGCGGTGTGTGATCTTAAACCTTTCACAAACTTCCGCCATGAGATGACTGTTTAAGTTGGCTCCATTGTCTGTGATAATCACTTTGGGAATTCCAAATCGGCATATAATATTTTCATGCACAAAATCCACCACCGCTTTCTTCGTCACTGCCTTGAATGTCTTAGCCTCAACCCACTTGGTGAAATAATCAATTGCAACCGGAATGAACCTGTGCCCATTAGAAGCGGCTGGATCTATAGGGCCGACGACATCCATGCCCCAAGCAACAAAGGGCCAAGGTGCTGACATTGTATGCAACTCATAAGGCGGGGAGTGGATCAGATCCCCATGTACCTGGCATTGGTGGCATTTCTTTACATACCTGATACAATCACGCTCCATAGTGAGCCAATAATACCCAGCTCTCAAAATCTTCTTTGCTAAAACATATCCGCTCATGTGGGGTCCACATACTCCGGCATGTACTTCAATCATGATTTCATCCGCTTGTTGTGCATCCACACACCGCAATAAACCCAGATCTGGTGTTCTTTTGTATACCACTCCTCCACTGAGGAAAAATCCATTGGCTAGACGCCTGATGGCTCTCTTTTGGTCTCCAGTGGCTTGCTCAGGGTATTTGCCGGCTTTCAAGTATTCCCTAATATCATGATACCACGGCTCTCCATCTAACTCTTCTTCCACAGCGAAGCAATAAGCATTCTGATCTCGGACTTGGATCTGGAGTGGATCTATATATGTCTTGTCGGGATGATGCAACATAGAGGACAATGTGGCCAAAGCATCTGCAATCTCATTGTGCATTCTCGGGATGTGCTTGAACTCTATAGACTGGAATCTTTGAGACAATTCGTGCAAACAATACCGATATGGTATCAATTTCAAATCTCGTGTCTCCCATTCCCCTTGGATTTGGTGTACCAAGAGATCCGAGTCACCCATGACCAAAATCTCTTGAATACCCATGTCAATTGCCATTCTTAATCCCAAGATGCACGCCTCATATTCAGCCATGTTGTTGGTACAGAAAAACCGGAGCTGAGCTGTGACGGGGTAGTGCTGACCCGTACTTGAAATGAGTACTGCTCCGATACCAACGCCCTTGCTGTTGACGGCTCCGTCAAAGTACATTTTCCATTCTGGTCTCTCCTCTTGCTCCATTTCCTCGACAAGCATTGCCTCTTCATCCGGAAAGTACGTCTTCAATGGTTCATACTCATCATCTACCGGATTCTCGGCTAAGTGGTCTGCAATAGCTTGTGCCTTCATTGCCGTACGAGTCACATAGATAATGTCAAATTCTGTGAGCAGAATCTGCCATTTGGCCAGTCTTGCCGTAGGCATAGGCTTCTGAAATATATACTTCAGAGGATCCGGTCGTGATATCAAGTACGTGGTATATGCTGACAAATAATGCTTTAGCTTCTGAGCTACCCAAATCAATGCACAACAAGTTCTTTCCAGTTGAGTGTATTTCACCTCATAGGAGGTAAACTTCTTGCTGAGGTAATATATGGCTTGTTCTTTCTTGCCTGTCTCGTCATGTTGACCTAGTACACAACCGAAGGAATTATCCAGCACTGTCAGATACAAAATCAAAGGTCGCCCTGGTTCTGGAGGTACTAACACTGGAGGATTGGCCAAATATTCCTTAATCTTGTCAAAGGCTTCCTGACACTCGTCGGTCCATTTCACTGTTGCATCTTTCTTCAACAACTTGAAGATCGGCTCACACGTTGATGTCAATTGAGCAATGAACCGACTAATGTAATTCAACCTTCCTAGTAAACTCATGACCTCCTTCTTGTTCTTCGGCGGAGGTAGACTTTGAATAGCCTTGATCTTTGATGGATCCAGTTCAATACCTCGCCGACTCATTATAAACCCCAGTAATTTCCCTGAAGGTACTCCAAAGGCACATTTCGCCGGATTGAGCTTTAAATTGTACCTTCGGAGTCTTTGGAAGAACTTCCTCAGGTCTCTTTCACATGATCAGGTTGTTTTCTGGACTTTATGATGACATCGTCCACATATACTTCAATTTCTCGATGCATCATATCGTGGAACATTGTGGTCATTGCCCTCATGTAAGTTGCCCCGGCATTCTTCAATCCAAACAGCATTACTCTGTAACAGTACGTTCCCCAAGGTGTAATGAAGGCAGTTTTCTCAGCATCTTCTTCGTCCATAAGGATCTGGTGATAACCGGCATAACAATCCACAAACGAACCGATTTCATGCTTGGCGCAATTGTCGATCAATATGTGGATGTTTGGCAATGGGAAGTCATCCTTCGGACTAGCTTTGTTGAGGTCTCTGTAGTCTACACACACTCTGGTTTTGCCATCTTTCTTCGGAACCGGCACAACATTTGCCAACCAGGTGGGGTATTTGGTAACTCTTATGACCTTTGCCTCAAACTGCTTATTCACCTCTTCTTTTATCTTCACACTAATGTCCGTTTTGAATTTTCTCAGCTTTTGTTTTACCAGCTGGCATTCAGAATAAATAGGTAACTTATGTACCACCAAATCAGTACTAAGTCCGGGCATGTCATCATAGGACCAGGAAAAGATGTCCTTAAATTCATGTAACAACCTTATCAATTCATCTCTGAGGGGTGCCTCCAAATGTACACTAATCTTTGTTTCTCGGACATCATCTTCGCTCCCCAAATTTACAGATTCCGTATCACTCAGATTCGGTTTGGGTTTTTCCTCGTATTGTTTCATGTCCTTGCTTATTTCCTCCAGGGCTTCCCCATCCTCACACTCTATTTCACTATCTTCCTCGATTTCTTGTATAGTAACGTGATTGTCAGAACTGGGTCTAGAATCCTTCACGCATGACATGGCATTGGAATCAACACATGCAAAACTGTACAAAAGGAAAAATAAAGGAAAATAAGGCAAAAGTGAAGAAAAGGAAAACTGCATTTCATTGATAAAAAGAAACGAACAATGTTCGGGATACATGGTGATTTTCTTTTCATGAGGGGGATGGGAAAACTATAAAAATAACAACTTTTGGGAAAGCAATGATGAAATTTTTGAGCTAACTACCAAGACTCCTTCCTGATAGGGAAAGGAGTAGCTTCCCAATTGTTCAACATGATTCCAGGTCCCACAAACTGCACATCCATTTTGCTTGTGCCTTCCCCTGCTTCAACCATATTCACCTCCCAAAACATCTTCTTAAAACTCAGCATTTCTTCATCAAGTTGGGTCTCAATGCACTCTGTTGCAGCAGATGTCTGATATTTTGTACCAGGCCTGACGAAGGTGTCGGATAATTTGGGTATGGGTTTGGGCAAAGTCCAGTTCTTTTTTGGCTTTTGAGGCTCTCTGGATATCGGCGAAGGTGGGTTTGAACCCTAAGCCGAATGTACCTTTGTTTTCTAGAAGCTGAACTGGCTGAATAACTCCCTGCAGTGTTTTGCCCAGTCCCTTCCCTGGTGCAAATCCATTTCTAAGCATCTCCTTGGCCACCATCACAGCAGTTGGTGCCATCATAGGGATCGGCAACTTCTCACCTTCAGCAATTCTGTTTACCACAATAGCATCCGTCACTTGGTAGACCCAAGGACCTCTATCCCCATCAGGTATTATCAAACGGTGCTACCACATTACAAGCATTTTCTTCCCCATGTACTACAATCTCTTGCTGTTCCCACTCAAACTTGACCATCTGGTGTAGAGAAGATGGTACTGCCTTGGCCGCGTGAATCCAGGGTCGGCCTAACAACAAGTTATATGACACAGCAATGTCGAGCACCTGGAATTCCATAGTAAAATCAACGGGACCGATAGTTACTTCCAGAATAATATCCCCCAATGTGTTTTTACCCCCACCGTCAAACCCTCTCACGTTGATACTGTTCTTCCGGATTCTGTCCGGGCTGATGTTCAGCTTCCCCAAAGTTGACAGCGGGAAAATGTTAGCGCTTGATCCGTTGTCAATCAATACCCTGGTCACTACTGACTCTTCACTCTTTACCGTAAGGTACAATGCCTTATTGTGCTCAGTTCCCTCCACCGGTAACTCTTTATCGGAGAATGTGATCCTATTAGACTCGAAAATTTTGTTGGTAATCTTTTCCAAGTGGCAAACTGAAATCTTTTCCGGAACATGAGCCTCATTTAGAATCTTCATCAGAGCCTTCCGGTGTTCTTCTGAATGTATTAGCAAAGATAGCAAGGAGATTTGGGCAGGGGTCTTCCTCAACTGCTCAACCACTGAGTACTCTTGTGACTTCATCTTCTTAAGGAATTCTTCTGCTTCCTCCTCTGACACTGGATTCTTCAATTGGCTCTCTTTTACCGCTTTCATCTTTCTCAGTTCTTCTGGAGCGAAGCATCTTCCAGACCGGGTGAGTCCATGGGTTTCGTTAATTTCACCAGAAATCTCTTTTCCTTTATAAACCACTGCTACCTTGTTATAGTTCCAAGGTACAGTCTTTGTGCTCACCACCGGCATTTGCACTACCGGCTTTATAATTACTGGCTCTGTACTTGCGCCTTTCACAGTCACAATCGTCTTTGCGCCTGCACTACCACTTTCAAACCTCCGACCACTACTGGCTTTCCTGTCGGTTTCTCAACAATCGCTCTCTCTTTCACATCTTCCCTTTCTACCTTGCCACTCGATTTTATCATCATCACAGCCTGAGATGGTTTCTGACTGCTATCACCTTGCACCAATTCTATTATGTGTGTCTCGTGGTGATTTGGCAGCGGATTCTGGGTAATGTTCGGGGCTTCTGGGGCCTGAACTTCAATTCTCCTATCATCAATGAGATCCTGAATGGCGTTCTTCAACTGCCAACATTTTTCGGTATCATGGCCCACTGTTCCTGAACAATATTCACATCTAATAGAAGGATCAAGATTTTTCGGGGGTGGGTTTGGAACTTTAGGTGCAACTGGGCTTAGCATCCCCAACTCCTTCAGCCTATGATAAAGGCTGGTGTATGATTCCCCGAGAGGGGTGAATGTTTTCCTTGCCTTGTTTCTCCACTCAGAGTCTGGCCTGGGCCTATTTTGGTTTCTGTAAGGTTTAGAGGTTGGGTATGTGTTCTGGGTGTGGTAAACATTGTGTGGAGCTTGAGCTCTCCACACATGAGGTGGTGGTGGTGGGTAGACTTGGGCTTGCGGGTGGTGGTAATGTGGGACTGTTGGTGAGTATGGTGGTGGTGGTGGGTTATATGGGCTTGATGTGTTGTATGGGTTTGGCGGGTAAGATGGTGGTGGTGGATTATATGGGGTTGGTGGGTTTGGTGGGTGTTGGCGGTAGGGTCTTGGTGGGTTATAATGTGGGCTACGACTCCATGGCTTGCTCTCTACAGTTGCCACCTCTTCCTTCTTCTTCTTTCCCATTACTCCCCCGTTTCCAGTTTGTATAGCTTGATTGGTGGCCTTGATGGCCGAAAAACTCATGATTTTATTTGTCTTCAAACCTTCCTCTACAAAGCTTCCCATTTTCACGACTTCATTGAAACTCTTCCCAATCGCGGACACTAGATGACCGTAGTATGTAGGCTCCAGAGCCTGTAGAAAACAATCCACCATCTCCCCTTCTTTCATGGGTGGATCTACTCTTGCGGCCTGCTCCCTCCATCTAAAACCGAATTCTCTAAAGCTTTCCCCTGGCTTCTTCTCCATTTTTGTAAGGGACAACCTGTCAGGTATGATCTCCAAGTTGTACTGAAAGTGACTTGCAAAGGCTTGTGCTAGGTCATCCCAAACAAACCACCTTGTATGGTCTTGTCGTGTATACCACTCTAAAGCTGAACCACTTAGACTCTGGCTGAAGTACGCCATCAATAACTCATCTTTACCTCCCGCACCTCTCATCTTGCTACAGTATCCTCTGAGATGAGCTACCGGATCCCCGTGTCCGCTATACATGTCGAATTTTGGCAACTAGAATCCCACGGGAAGCTGCACCTCGGGGAATAGACACAGGTCCTTGTAGGCTACACTCACCTGCCCTCCTAGACCTTGCATAGTGCGGAAAGCATTCTCCAGACTTTTCACTTTTCGGGCCATCTCTTCCTGCCCAGCACTCTTTGCAATCCTTTCTTCACTTGTTTCTATCATTGGAGCATGAGACTCATGTTGTCTGAAAGTTGGCTCTGGAGGGTAGTAGTGAGGATCATGGATATGAAACATCGGTTCACTGGAGGATTTGTGCATAGCAGCGGGTGGAGGTGCTACATACACAGGAGCAACTTGTGGTATGTGAGGTGGTGCTTGTTTGACTGGAGGTGGTGGTATCTGAGAGGTGGAGGCATAGTAGTGAGGGTAATCGAGGTAGGTGGAGGATGAGTTCATTGTTGGTGGCTCAGGGTTAGGGTTGGCTGGAGGGACATATGCGGGGTTGGCGGGGTAGGCTGGTAGTGGTTGACCTCTAGACCAGGCCTGGTACATCTCGGCCATCTGCTGCCTCAGCTTGTACATTTCCTCCTTCATGCCTGCCACATCCACAATCTCTTCTTCGTGAGCAGGGTCCACAATGGTTGCCTCAATTTCCTGGGATACATCTTTCGTCATCTTTTTGTATCTGGTGTTGTATGGGTGGGTAGCCAGAATGCCAGTTGCCTAGAGAATCTGGACTCACAAGCATCAACACCCGTTAGTTGTTAGCGCATGGATAAAATGCAACGACTTTAAAAACAAACACATTTCCTCGAGTCGTTATACATCATCCCGGCTGCTGCTCATTTGGACCAATAACTTTTCTCTTTTTTTGCTCTTTTCTTTCTTTTTCTTTCTTTCTTCTTTTCTCTTTTTTTTTCCTTTTCTTTTTCTTTTCTTTTTCTTTTTTTTCTTGCTTTTTCTCTTTTTCTTGCTTTTTCTTCCTCTCTCTTTTTCTTGCTTGCTTTTCTTTTCATCTCTTTTTTTTTCATTGTCATTTTCATAATTACGTTCCTATTTATTTGCCTAGCGGATTTTAAAAGAAATGACATAAAGCAGAAGAATTGATAACAACACTTGTTTTCTCATTGATAATTCAAAACATTGATTACAAGGTGATGTTTTAAAAGAAAAATAAAAGATGATGCATGCCCTATGAGTACATTAATGCACCTAGTGCCCGCGAGGCATCGTTCGGCCTTGCCGCGGGCCTATATGCTAATCCCCTTTGAAGCCTATCTAGGTCGGCCATGACTTGTTGTACGAAGAACTTCACTGCAGATACAAAGGTCCTTCGAGACATATCTTCACAAAGCTGGGTCTTCCGGGTGATGTATTGGGCGATGCGAACAATCTTTTCTCTGATGACCCCCTTTTCTTGCAATAACCAGCATATTTGTTGAGTACGAGCATCCAGGATGTGTTGGTTGTCTTTTTGCACCTGTTGCAGCTCCAATTCTAATATAGCCATAGTCGTGTAGCAATGCTCTCTTTCTTCCTCAAGATCTTTGATAATCTTGTTGTTCTTGACCGTGGCTGAAATTATTTTCTTTCTAAGCTGAGCTACTTCAAAATCATGCTTGTCTTGTAGTTGTTGAACCAACTTGGCTCTTTTCTCAGCATCTCTGTCCATTTGCTTCCGAGCCATGACTAACTCTTTTTCAGCTTTGTCTAAATCGAAGCTATAGTCATTTACCTTTCGCCGGAGAATCTCAATTAACTTTTCATCCCGGGCCGAGCGAACTGGGGTCTCGGATGCAATTTTCATTTGAGCCATTTGAGCCTTCAACATCTCATTTTCTTTCTTCAGTTGTTTCTTCTCCACTTCATCGGATGCTGCCTGTAAGCCACTCTCGAAATGAAGATTTCTCAATTTATCCTCCAACAAACTGATTTTGGCCTTGTATTCTTTTTCCTTGGCCATCCATTTCTGATTCTCCTCGGATTTCTCTATCAAGTCTTGCAAGTGAGGTCTCTTTGAAAGACGTTCGTGTTCAACCCCTCGTCGGTACCATGTGGAGTATCCAGGTGATATCTCCCCCTTTGTTCTATTAGGCACACAAGTATCAATCTTCAGATTTTGGCACTCATTCCAGATTTGCCGGATTTTTGCTTCCGGGAATTGCCCGTCCGGACCAATCTCCACAGCTTGCATACTGAGGTCCCCATCCCTTGGAATAATTTGACACGGACCTAACTGTCGCAAGGCTCTGTATGGAGCATAAGGTTGTATACTCTTCAAACCCATGATCAAAAATGGTGATCCCTCCGTTGGCATGTATATCACCTCGTCAAGAGGTAACCAGTCATACGTCCAATCAATTTGACCGTCAGTTAGTGATCGAAGATACACAATCCAACCTTGGACTCCCTCGGGCAACTTTACTTCTTTTGTCCTCGCATTGAACTCTTCCAAACATATCCGATCGGCCGAACCATAGCTCGAGAATGAAGGGTGGTGGCATAGATGTTCAACTAGCCAGATTTGCAAGATCAAGTTACACCCCTCGAAGAAGTTGGCCCCCGCTTTGCACGCAGTCAGAGCACGATAGATATCCGCAACAATCATTGGGGCCAGAGTACAGTTATCTTGTACTATCAGTGTGGTAGCTACCCCGGCAACTTTTATATTGATATGTCCATCTTTCCTCGGGAATACAACAACTCCAAGAAATGCCACCAAAAATGCAAACCTCCGGTGTTCTTCCCGTTTCGCTCGGTTGGACTTACAGCATAACTTGTTGGTGAGGTCATTGAAACCCCCAACGTGTCCAAACCTATTATAGATGAAGCTTAAAGAACAAAATCCATTGGCCAGATCTTCATTATGAACATTCCGGGCAATTTTCAAAGAGTCGAGGAAACGATGTACTGTCACTGTCCTCGGAGATACCGGGTATTTTCCTTTTAGCGGGACCTCAGTCTTCCCGATGTAGAAGGCAATCTCCTCCAAAGTAGGGGTAAGCTCAAAATCTAGGAAATGAAATACGTTGTGTGCCGAATCCCAAAACGTGACCAACGCTCTAACCACATCACCTCGAGGAACCATGTCTAGTAACCTCGTAAGGCCTTTTAAGTACTTTTTGACCCAGTCTTGACCATCGGATCCCATGTCCTGCCACCATAATTTCAGCTCCAAAGGGATTTTATTTAGGGAAAAATGTTCATTCATCATCGTGCTCGTCCTGCACATTTATTAAGGTGAATTTATTTAGAAAAAAGAAAATCTTTTTCAATGCAATTTTTTTTAATTTTTGAAGAAAAGAGAAGAAAATGACTTTCGAAGTGGCCATTTTTGCCAAAACAGCCTTCCGGCGTCCTTTCGGAACATTCGGCCATTTCCAAAAATAGCAATCACCTCGATTATTTGAAAAGAAAATCTTTTTGGTCTCTTTTTTTTTTAAAAAAAAAGTGTGGTTGGACCCGTTTAAGGGTTGCCTACGTATCCCTCCTAATGGCGAGAATCAAACCTGCGTAGTTCGGTCAGATTATTTGACCAATTTATTTCAAAAATGTTACACCTTTTCTTTTTCCAATTTTCAAATTTTCCGAATACCTATTTCTTACAAACCTTATTTTCCTCTCTCTCTCTTTTTCTTTTTCAACCATTTTTCTATCCTCGGGATTTCCGCCGGTCCGCATGACGATCAAGGACAATAAAATGCAACACATAACATGCTCGGTCTTTTCAATACCGGGTCACCTGTCCTAGACGGACCCAACCCCTGTGTTGAGTCCTCTAAGTCAAATATGATGCAAATAATCGTCCTAGACCTATGTTCAAAAATCTTACGGTTTCATGTAGTGCTAGACCGTGTACCCGAGCGGACAACTCGAATCGAGGAGGGGGCTACGTACCGGTGACCCGCGGAGTCAATCGGCTTTGTAACTTATCCGGCCTCTGTTTTCTTAATTTAAGGTGACTTTAACAGAAAGGGGAGTCTCAACCAGTAAGCACATCCCCGGGGGAGAAGAGAGAAGGGTTTTCGGCACAGTTTTATATACAGTTCACATAATATCAAAGCGATAAAGCACATAGCATGTTGTTCAAATCATATAATGAAGTCAAACAAAAACGCAAACGGCAGTTCTAAGGAGCTCGAGTTCTTAAACCCTGAAATCGAAATTCAGGGTTGGGTCCCCAGCAGAGTCGCCAGAGCTGTCACACCTCCCTCTTTACTACCCCAACACTTAAAAGCATATAAATACGCTTGTAGGGTATACCTCGACGCTCAAATATCCGAGACGGATAAAATAACGTAAGGGAAGGAGTTTTTCCAATTAAAGGACAATCGGTTCGGGATTTTATTAGAGATTAATCAGAGTCGCCACTTGGGAATGACAATGGTGTCCCAAGTCACCGGTTAATCCCGAATCCGAGAGGAATTTTGACTCTTATAAATGTCTGCGAAGCAGAGATCCGGATAAGGAACTCTGTTAACCCGGGAGAAGGTGTTAGGCATTCCCGGATTCCGTGGTTTTAGCACGGTCGCTCCACCGTCGTTCTTGACTTTTGTTTGACTCAATTATAGATTTTAACAACATAACGTGCTTTCTACATAAATATATTTTTTAAGAATTTGAGACATCGCGGAAATGCACCTCGAGTCATACCGCAACCAGTACGCCTATGACTTTCGGTATATTTCGGCTTTGCCGAGATTTGGATTTGAGTCGCACCAAGTGCACACTCGTTCAATGGAAGGTATATTAAAATCGTGCCCTAAATAGTCTATCGGCTTTTAATTATTTTTGGGTAAGACTATGGGATTAGCTAGTAGCCTTCCCGAGTCTAATTGTATTAAATCATTACTAAATGGGGGCCCCGTTGTTTGACATCGGGCGAGGCTCATCCCAATTATTTTTATTAAAGTTCGATCCTATTTTGTTCAACTATATTTGCTATATATTGTTTTTACCTTATTCGTGTTGCTAACACTATAATAATCCAGGCTCGTCGAGTTCATATTATTGATTGGGCCTAGTCTTCTCTTCATTTAAATATGCGTTCGAACTGCCCAGGTCTCTGATGCCCAGGCAGTTTTATGACTTCTGCTTGCTGGCCCAGTCGACTTCATAAGGAGATTCAGGCCCAAATCGGATGAAACAATAAACAGCATAGTGCAGAATTCATATAAGGACACCACCATTCAGAATTGAAAATGAAATCAAGCCACTTATATTTATTAACCAAGGAATCAGTATACAAAACAGTAGTCTCAAGTCAATAATTCATGTACATGATAAGTCTGTCATTTGCTATCACTATATGTTCATAGCTAAACCTATACTGATAACCAACTATTTGCTAAAGAAATATTCTGAACGCAGCCTACTTTACCCAGGAGATTAAGTTAAATTAAGGCAATTCAACTGATCACTTATAGTATCAAAAAGAGAAAACGATTAATCACAGGTTTACTATATTACCTATTTTGTTGTGAGCTATACCTTTCATCATCTCCAATTCACCCTAATTGCACTGCTTCAATATCTAATTATTTCCCTTTTTAAACTCATTCAGATTTTAACCTATTTGGTGTTCTCTAAGCCAATCCCTTTCTAATTGTTACTTCATACAATTGTTTCCCTTTTTTACTATTCGTATCTGGACTTAGGCCCTTAAAGTTAATTAACTACACGAGCATAATTTAAAAACAATCCAATTACTTAGTTGCAATAATCTCAAATACCTACATCTAAATAATTTAAGGACTTAAACACGTTTATGTTACTGATCTTATCACGATTTTAGCTCGATACAGTGTATTCAACTCAATTATAAATGATCCATGGTTTGAACTAAACGTTTCTTCCTTTTAAACTTATTTATACCTAAACGCAGATCCATGAAATGCGATTAACTATATGGTCATGACTTACGAAATTACTGAAGGTATTGATTACTGATCTTGCAAGTATTGTTAACTAACTTATATTTTAGAAGTTTTTACCTAATTAACTAGGTGAGGTGCTAATTACTATTACTACTACACTATTACTATCACTAAGCTATTACATCTCTTGTGTTTATGTTTTCTCTACTATCTACTGCAATACACTATAAATCTAAAATAAATTACAATACAGAAGATAACAGCATGTAGTTCAAATCTTCATTTTCAGCTCAGAAACAACTTGCTATTACAACTTCAAATTGAAAAGGGAAATGTACCTGAGTCAACAAAAACGAAACCGATGAGTTCTAAGGGATGAGGAGAAGTGACAACCACAGCAAAATCCAAACAGCCAATGCAACAGTGATCGAGGATCCACAAAGCAAAAACCACAGCAAAATGATAGATAACCCAGCAACAACACAAAAGTAACAGTCCAGGCAAATGACCAAGCAAAGAAGACCAATGAACCAGCTTGAAATCTCTACTCGAAAATTCCCAGAAATACCTCTGTTATCTTCCTATTTTTTGTTCTGAAATTTTGTATGAATTTTAGCTTAAGTGTATTTCCAGATTTTCTGAGAATTCCCCTTTTCAGCCCTTTCTTAGAGGTATATATAGTTGTATTTGAGGGCTGAAGACTTGGGGAGGAAGTATGGGATTAATCCCACTTCTCCCCTTCCTAAAACTATGAAATCTACACTTTAGCCCCTAAATCAGTTACCAGATATCCTTCCAGCATGTGCTGGAAGGTTCTAAAGATTCTTTTTAGGAGCTTTTTACCAATGTGACCTTAGGGGTTTGAGATTTTTACAGATTTCCCTTTTTAGGGAGACCATTATACCCTTAAATCTCTGCAAAATTGCAGAAATCAGGGGTACAAAGGACTCCCTTACCCTCTTAGGTTCTAACTAATTACTATTTCACCTTTTTAATTCCCAATTGTACCCCTAAGGGCACTGCTGATTTACTAACTTACCTAGGTTAAATTTCAGCCTCTTTTGAACTAATTGAACTAATAGCCAGCCCTTGCATTGGTATTTAAGGGCTGGCCAGTTCTAATATAAGGAACTATTTCAAACTTAGCCAATTTTGTTTCGTTTTCAGTTTATTAAGACCTTCTATTTCATTTTTAAACCAATTGCAGGACTAGCCTGCTTTATTGTTAAAAGTAGCTCTTTAAGATCTAGCCAGTCTCAAGTTGAGACTTAGCTTTGGCTATTAAAGCCAATTACTGAACAGCTGGGCCCAAAACCTTTACAGGTTTGGCCACTTTGCTGTTCAGGGCTTTGAAAAGAGCCTGGGCTAGTCTGCATTTGCAGACATAGCCCCTTTTGCACAACCAGCCACTTTTAAAGTGGGCTGTGTGTTAGGGCTCTATAGAATGGGTCAACCCTTTGCAAGGTTGACCATTCTTAGGCCAATTATTTAACTAACAGCCTATTTTGTGATTTTTTTAAGTTTTATCCTATTCAAAAACTAGTCATTTTCATGGAACCTAATGCTAACAGCTATAACCAATCCACCAAAGGTTCAAACAGTGTTAATCAAACACTACACTCAACCAGAACCAATAAAACTAAATCAATTTCAACATGATTTGCATATTAGGACACATAAAATCAGACAAAATGTAATAATCAACCAAAACTCAAAAAAGGCAATTGATATGGTTGAATTTCAGTTAATTAATTCACATTATCCAGCTTTATGGGACAAAGTATGAACTAAGACCTAATTACTACCAGTTCAAGTCTTTATGAAAGTTTGAACAACTCAAAATTCACCAAGGTTCATGACATAGGCAGACAGAAGCATAGGCTAACACAAACAGTCAGAGAAGGGTTTGAACATGGCTCACAGAAACTATGGATCTATATTATCAGTCAAACCAAAGCCATTTTCCACATAAGTCATGACAAACAGGATGAAGCATGTAGAACAGGAGGACATAGAAAATAGTGAAAAAGGAACAGGAAAGACTAATCAAGGTACTTAAAAGAATAAGGTTAAGCTAGTATGAGAACTAAGCATGCATGACAATAGGAAAAAGCTAGACCATAACAACTAAACAGATCAGAGACTATAATATTTACAAGATGAAGAAGGAAAGGGAACCCAAGGTAACTCTTATGATTTAACAGAACATGATTTGAAGCAGACATCATGAAGATGAATAAGATGAAACAGAAGCCTAGTTCTATCATGGACCATTAAAAGCCAAAGGCAACAAGAGTGGCCACAGTAACTTGAGCTTGATTTTAAAACAGAAGACAAAGGTCATGCTTTTTGCAGTGAATCAGAACTCAACAGCTAACATAACAAGGGAAAGATGAAATCTCTGATTTTAGAACAAATTAGCATGGGATCAACACAAGACAAATAACAGAATCCCATCATTAACAGGCTAAAGAGGAGCAAGCTAAGAAACCTTATGACTAATCATCAGAGAAACATGCAAAAGATGTGAAACAAAAGAAGAAACAATCAGATAAGAACCCTATAACTAATCAGGGGAGAAGAATCACTCAAACTATTAAAAGCTAACAAAGAAGACTAGAGTCGAAGCTTAATCATGCAAAGGAGATGTCGAAGATCAACAAGATTGAAAGAGCCTAATACTAACAGAGGCCAAAGAAGAAAGACATCCAAGTCAAGTTTTCACAATAGAGAAGCAGAACAAAGACTCCAAACAAGCCAGATAAACCTTAATGAATAGCAATGACTAAACAACTAGACATGTAAAGAATCATAAAGAGAGGAGCAGTCATGCTTGTTGAAAACTAACAGATCAATAACCACAATACCAAAAAGGTGAAGAAGGAAATATAGGTCTTTTTTTTTAACTCAAAAGAAACAGAACATACATATGAAGATGAATGAGATGAAAATCAAACCTTAGTATTAAACTAGATCTAAAACAGTCAAAACAGGATAATAACAAAGGAGATGAACAAGATGATTATAAAACCTTAATACTAAACAGGTTAAAACATACGAAATCAGAGAACACAAGCAAAGAAGGCATGAAACAGAAAAACAAAGAAAAGACCAAAATAAACATCTATGTCTAACAGAGAAACATGCAAAGCAAACAAAGAAAAAGGAAAAGGAAAAGCAAAAGTAAAGAGAACGGGGATAAGCACTTAGCTTAGCGGGGCCTGTCCCCCAAGCTTCCTACTCTTTTTCTTTTCTTTTCTTTATTTTCTCAGACTCTCTCAGACCTCCTTTTTCCGTGCTCCTTCTTTCTTTATTTCTTTCAGATCTCTTTTTTTTTTTTTCCTTCTCTGATTTTCTTTTAAGGCTTAAAGACTAAGCCTTTTGGGTTTTGGCTTGAAGAGGGGTGTTTGGGTGAGGAAAAGGTGAGGCCTTTGGGTGGTTCGAGGTTTGGGGTCGCCGGAGTTAGGGTTCCGACGACCCTTTTTGGGATATTCGAGACAATTGGGGGTGATTCGAAGGTGGTGGCTAGTATGGTTGGATAGATCGTGTAAAGGAGGTTCGAACGGCATTGGTTTGGAGCGGTGGTTCGTTGTTTGAGCGGTCACCGGCGGAGTTCCGGTGACCGGAGTTTTCGGAGAATGGTTGGTTTTCTAAGGTTTTTCTGGAGTTCTGGGTGGTGTTGATGGTGAAGTAGGGAAAGGAGATGAAAGAAGTGGCCGGAGACCATCGTAAGAGGTGGTGGCCTCCATGGCCGACGGTGTTGATGAAGATGATGAAGAAGAAGAGGGAGAGAGGATTAGAGGCGGCTAGGGTTTGAAACAGGTGAGAAATGGCCGTCCCATTCAGACAAGGGCCTTTTATAGGCCGGCCATCTTAGGTAATCTAGGCCGTTGGATTGATGGAGATCAACGGCACAGGAAAGCGTTACTTAAACGACGTCGTGTCATTACTAACGGGATTAAAATCAAGACCTTTAGATCAATCCGAACGAACGGCTCAGATTCGATCTCCCATTTCACTTAATTAATTAAATACGCCCCTCTTCTCAACCGTTGGATCTAGCTTGATTGAACGGCTAAGATCACCCTTTTTATTTTAATTAACTAATTAACCTAACCATTTATTCAGGCCGTCGGATTCAACCTAATCGAACGGTGAGAAATGAATCTCACCACTCAATCTATTAGATAATGTGAGATTGATTTTCAACCGTTGGATTAAATTTGATGAACGGTTGAGATCAGATCTCCTGGTGGCCTGGTCCGGATCTCTTGGGCTGAAGCACTTGGGCCTTTTAATTCAAAGCTCTTTGGCCCAAATCAAATTAACCCCCAACTATTTTTTGTATTTTTTCTGATTTTAATTATTTTTATGTATTTTCCTTTTATACTTTTTTTTTCTTTTCTTTTTATGAAAAATTATAAATCCTAATTTCCTACTTACTCTAATTTTCTAGTATTTTTTGCAATTTTTCTGCTATTTTTCCCTTATTTTCCCCTACTTAAACTATTTTTGCATTTTCCTTAAAATCTAACTAATTAAACTAACAAATTAATTACCTAGCCTATTTTTTGATTTTCTTCTAATTTCTACTTATTCAAACTCAAAAGCATAGCTAATTCCAAACAAAGCAAGTAATTACATTCAAAAACATATTTATTTTAATTTTGGAATTAATTGCTTGGTGCAAAAATCATGTGCTCACAGAGGGTACAAGAAGAAACGGCCCAAAGAGTGAAAAGATTAGAATAAAAGTTGAAAAACACACAAGCAATGGCAGGTCAAAAGAGTGTTGCCTTTAGAGATCTATGTATGTTCCACGATGTCCACTTGCCGCCTAGTTTCAAGGTTCCCAAATTTGAAAAGTACGGTGGACATGGAAACCCCATAGCCCACCTGAAGAGGTATTGCAACCAATTAAGAGGTGTTGGAAGAAATGAAGAATTGCCTATAGCTTACTTTGGGGAAAGCCTCTCGGGAGTAGCATCTGAATGGTTTTGGGATCAAGACACATCTTGTTGGCACGTCTGGGATGATATGGCACAGGCCTTTATCAAATAGTTTCAATACAATATCAACATCGCCCCAGACCGCATTTCCCTTTCTAAACTGAAAAATAAACCAACTGAAAGTTTCTGGGAATATGCCATCAAATGGAGAGAGCAGGCAGCTAGAGCTAAGCCACCCATGGATGATAACGAGTTAGCCATTGTTTTCCTTCAGGCTCAAGAGCCGGATTACTTACAAAAAATGACATCTGCTATTGGTCAATCCATTGAAGAAATAATCAAAATGGGAGAAATGGTGAAAGACGGTCTTAAGACAAGAAAAATTATAAGTCAAGCAGCTCTCAAAAATGCAGCTCAAACTGTTCAAAGTGAATTTGGTGATGCGAATGGGAGGGCTGAAGAAATCATGATGATATCAGGGTCGAGAAGAGGTCCTATGAGAACATCTCGAAGATATATGCAGCCCCATCAGGTTTTCCATTGCCCCCTTAAGCACTACTACCCGCCTCAAAACCCTCTATACTTTGTTGATCCAGTCCAGTATGTCGCCCAACCCTCAAATCACCCAAGAAAGCGAGCACGAACATCACAAAATCTCCACCAGCCTCTGCAAAATTTCCAAGCACCTTATAACCCACATCCAAGCCAGGGGTATGGAAGGGAACAAAAGTTGAAAGATAATTTTACACCAATAGGAGAGTCCTATGCAAGCTTGTTTGAGAAGTTAAAACAACATGACATGATTGCACCCATTCCTCCAAATCGGGTGGATCGACGTGCGAGAAGCTTTGACTCA
This sequence comes from Nicotiana noctiflora, assembly GCA_032618575.1. Taxonomy (NCBI): domain Eukaryota; kingdom Viridiplantae; phylum Streptophyta; class Magnoliopsida; order Solanales; family Solanaceae; genus Nicotiana; species Nicotiana noctiflora. Next base: position 52,795 of record JASVEL010009456.1, on the reverse strand, counting down.
TCTAAAAAGTGTGAATGCCACTCCAATGCTCTGGGGCATAATATGGAAAATTGTCGGGATTTGAAAAGAGAAAAAGAAAGGATGATCCAGGAAAATTTAATTCAAGACAATGGCATTCAGAATATCATGCTGCATCCATTACATGAGGAGGCACACCTGGTGGGAATGATGCCTGGTGACGAGGAGGATGAGATTCTTCTTTGTCAACTGACGTTGAAGATATTGAAACGGATAGTGGTCTTGGCAACATTAATGAACTCAGTGGCTAAGATGCCATGCTTGGCAATTGGGAAGACGCTCCATCTCTTGGAGTTTTGGTGGTTTATTTTGGTGTCATTTCTATTGCTCGAGTTATTTTAGGGTCGTAATTCGGGCATTGTATTGGGAATCAAAACCCTTCTATCTTTCCACTTTGCTTTGTTTAGTAATAAATTTGTTTAGTGTCGTCTACATTTGTAATTCTAATCTAGTCTGTTCAATTTGTTGTTCGTCTTGTTGTTTCAACCCATCAGTTTAAAACAACTCTCCGTTTCCCGTCATTTCTAGTCACTCCATTTCTAATCATTATACAATTATTTTTATATTGATTTTAGTGACATGACATGCACATAATTTTTGGCCTGGTTTAAAAAGTCAATTTCGCAATGAAACAATGTAAAGGAATTTGGAAGGAATGAAACATATTGGAATATTTTGAAGCATGAACCAAGTGAAACTAGAAAACAGAACGTAAAGAAAGGCCGTGGAAATGCATCATGCTACATCGATTTAAAGCCAAAGGCAAGAGTACTTCAAGACTAAAGGAACCATTCATGGTACCAAGATTGTCATCCAGTGATGATAGGAATTGGCAAATATAAAAGGCAAATATGTGAATCAATCAAAGATGTTTAACTGTGTAGTTTGTACTTGGTAGGTTTTGAAGATTAGAATGACGAAGGCATTTCGTTCTGCTATCTAAACACTTTATCCATTGTTATCCCTTTGAGCCTTGTTATATTTTTCTTTCATATCCCTCTTTCGGAATGAACAACAAAAAATCGAGGATTGAGCAAGGAAATCAAGTGGAGAAACAAAAGAAAGGAGAAAAGAGAAGAAAAAAGGGGAGAAAAGAAGAAAAAGAAATAAAAGAAGAAAAGAAAAAAAAGGAGAAAAGAAAAAGAAAAGAAACAGAAAAGAAAAGAAAAAGAAAAGAAAAGAAAAGAAAAAGAAAAAAAGCAAAGAAAAGAAGAAGAATGGGAGGAAGAAAATATCGCAACAATGAAGTGATCTTATGTTCGAACTACATTTTGACTTGATCCCGAAAGGGTAAGTAGGCAGCCTCACTGAGGTTCTGTCATAACAGAAAGAAAATCCAAGAGTCCCCAAAGAATGAAACTGGGACGGAAGATACAATTCCGAAAGTTGGAATTTTTAACCCACGTTGAAAATATTTTGAGCCTTTATATCCATCTTTCTAAATCTCATCAAAAAGCCTATATTACGGTCCAAAGAAAGACCTTCCGATTAATCTTCAAGAAATGCCGAGTCAAACGAGCAAAGGTAAATCACATCAGGGGCAACAGCCCGATCCGAACAAAGGATAATGAAGAATTCAAGAAATGATGAGAACCACCACGTCACTCCAAGATGAGAGAAATCAAAATGAGAGAATCTTATCGGTGAAAACCTTCACGGGCACCGTAGGGCAATAGTGAGTTGAGAGAAAGAAAAATCAAAAAATGAGAGAGGCTTGATGGTGAAAACCCTATGGGCATTACAAGTCGACTAAGGATGAATCAGACTGGGAAAATGGAGTATTAAAGACCAGTTTCACGGCAGAACTTGCAACAAGAGATGAACATTAGATTTGCTATACAGTAAAGGCTGAAAGTGCATAACAAGGTCGCTAGATTCGGTATTTACATTCGATGGGTTGTTCCTCTGTAGGTTTCTGGTTAGGAATTGTCTCTTCCTATTTTCTTTCACTATATTCTCCCCATGTTGTCTTTCCCTCCTATTGAGTCTGTCGGGTCATAACAAGTAAAGAAATGATTTCAAAAGTTGCCACCAAGCTTTCCAATTGCACGAGATGGGATTCGGCCAACACATCAAATTGTCATAAGCCAGGAAAAATGTCAGACATGATTAAGTTGCCAGCCGTCAAGGTGCTTTGGGAATCTTCGAAATATGAAGGCTCGATGTGCAAACAACACAACAGATGAAGGTGAATAGATCAAAGGAATGTTCCGGGATAGGATTGACAAAGTGTGGTACACCAAAAGGAAATCAAATTTATCATGACTAGTCATGACACAATAAAGACTTCAAAGGCAAGGCTGATGATTTAAACCAAAAGAGCAACATGTAAAATGAAACGGGTGACAATTAAAAATGTTTTGGGGTTCATGGGAGACACAAAGGTCGGGAAAGTGCCAGCTTAGGAACAATATAACAAATGAAAGTTTGAACGGAGAGGACGTATATCTTCTTACAAAAGGAAAGAGTCAGTCAAGAAACATTCAAGGTCTTCAAATAGACTTTAAGATCGGAGTTTGTGGGATCCGAGGAATTGATAAAATGATAGGCTGTAAGGGCTACGGGTTTGAATAGAGAAGAAATATTTCCTGTGACAAGGACGACGAAGGAAAATGAATAGTCAGAAAACATGCAAGGCATTAAAGTGGAAATTAGTTATCAAAGGAAGGGAAAGAACAATCGTCATCAAAGTTCAAGGCCACAACCAACCACCGCATTTAAACTGACAGATTTTTCTTTGATTTGGAACAGGGACAAAAGATATGCTATAAGAGAATTATCAAACCGGGGCAAAAAAATTTCTGTCACATTAAAATTTTCTTGAAACCGAGTATTCATCTAAAGAACATGAAGGATAATACAAGTGTTTTTACAAAAAGAAAATAGAGGGAAGCAGTTTTCAGGAAGGAAACAACAGTTTTAAGAAAAGTAATTTTTCGATGATTGAAACACCAGTTTAGGGAAGTGGTTCTAAAGGTGGACAATTCAAATTATAATGTAGATAAAACAAGTTGCGGAGGAAGATAAGATACAGATGAAATCTTAGTCAGATGAATCTTTCACCTAAGATGAAAATCTTTGTCTGATGAATTTTTCACATAAGATAAAAGGAAAGAATCGTAGTCTGTTGAATCTTTCACCTAAGATGAAAATCTTAGTCTGATGAATTTTTCACCTAAGATAAAACGAAGAATCTTAGTCTATTGAAACCTTCACCTAAGATGAAATCTTATGTGATGACCCGGCCCATCATCATGTGAGTTATCACCCCGTTACCCCCGTTATATGAATGTTGATGTTGTAATATGAATGTTGGGTAAGTTTGAGTCAAACCGGGTTGAGTTTGGTTGAAATTGAGACAAATAGTCTCTTAGAAGGAGGAATAGTTGAGAAAAGTCAGCTGGATGTTGACTTGTGAGTTAGAGAGCTCAGAATCGAATCATGTTGATTCGGTCAGCTCCGGGAGGTCATTTATGAGCTAGGAGAGCGATCGGAAGTGAATTTGGAGGTCCGGTGTAGTTTTAGGCTTGAATTGGCTAAAGTTGAATTTTGGCGATATTCGATCGATAGGTGAGATTTTGATCCGGGAGTTTGAATGGAATTCCGACAGTTGCTCTAGCTCCGTTAGGTGATTTTGGATGTGCCTGCAAAATTTCAGGTCATTCGGAGGTCGTTTAGTCGGGTATTTATCGAATGCCGGTTTCGGAAGTCTGAATGGAAACTTAGGCTTGAATTTGCTTGGATTCAATGTTTTCCGTGTTTGAGGGCGTATTTTTATGATTGGAACAAGTTTGTATCGTGTTATGGAGTATGTTGGTGGTTTTCGTTGGGGTCCCGGGGGCCTCGGGATGAATTCGGGGGTCCAAACGGACCATTTTTGGCCTTAGGCAGCAGCTGAATTGTTGTTGTATCTGCAGAAGAAATTCCTTCATCGCGTTCGCGATGAAGGGCACGCATCCGCGAAGGGTATCAAGGTTGTTCATCGCGTTCGCGATGGTCTGGACGCGAACACTCCAGGACTGGAGGCATCGCCTTCGCGGGAGGCTTGGACGCATCCGCGTAGGCTTGGGGGATTGGTCATCGCAAACGCGGCAGGGAGCACGCGTTCGCGTAGAGTAAAAATTGGAGGCTGAGGATTTGTTCATCGCGAACGCGTGAAGAGAGTCACGTTCGTGAAGGGTTAACCTAGTAGAGCATTGCAAATGCGTGGGGATTGAACGCGAACACGTAGGGTAAATGGCTCAGGCAGTGAATTTAAAACCAGAACATTTCACTTACGGGTTTCATTCATAAACCCTCCAATGTTGAAGCCTAGAGAGAGAAAGTGACGGGAAATAGCTGGGAGATCATCGGGATATTGTCGGAGGTAAGTTTTGTTGCTTAATTACGCACTTTATCATGAAATCATTGATTATTTCTATGAAAATGGAAGATTAAAGGTGGGTTTTAGCCCTAGGCCTAGAATTGTAGAAAAACACCGATTTGAGTGGGCAAATGGGGTCCGAATTTGGTAAATTGTATATGCCTAGACTCGTATTGAGATGAGGGTTCCGAATATGTAACTTTTGTAATTTTTCGAGAAGCGCACCAAAAGTCGAGTTTTGGCAACTTTGTGGGTTTTGATGCAATTTGGGTTATTTCAAATGGGTTGCGTGAATTTGGCATATATTGATATATTATCATTGATTTTGAGCAGATTTGGCATCCGAGGAGATTTATTTGCGAGGCAAGCGCAAGGCGGACTGAGGCTTCTACCGGTTCGAGGTGAGTGGTAGTAGTAAATAATGTACTGAGGGTTTGAAACCCCGTACTAGCACTTCACAGTGCTATTTTGAGATGAGACACGCGTTCTGTGATGGGCGTGGAGACATTGTGATTGGGGGTTTGGACTTGGTCCTTCCCGGCTAATAGAATATTGCGTATTATGATCGTTAATGAGATTATGACTGCGTAATTGGGCTAATAGCCATGTTTGGGGCCTTGTGTCGATCTGTAGAGCATTAGGGAACCTGTAGAGCTAGGTGACCCTTATATCGTGTTGGAAACTTACACTCAGCCGTAAAACTAGCTGAATAGCCTATTAAGAGCCAGTACTAGATGTGTACCGTGAGAGATAGATTACTTAGGGTGGAAGCTCCCTGATTTAGCTGAGTGGGTCTGAAAGGCCAATCCTATGCTAATTGAGACAGGGTCGAGGACCCGTTAGGAGGTATTATATACATATATATAAATATTGGATCGGGCTGCACGCTACAACAGTATATATATTGGATCGGGATGCACGTGCGCAGCAGTATATATATTGGATCGGGATGCACGTCGCAGCAGTATATATATTGGATCGGGCTGCACGCCGCAGCAGTATACATATTGGATCGGGCTGCACGCCGCAGCAGTATATATATTGGATCGGGCTGCACGCCGCGGCAGTATACATATTGGATCGGGCTGCACGCCGCAGCAGTGTATATATTTGTCTATAATGCAGCGGCGCGATATATATATATATATATATATATATATATATATATATATATATATATATATATATATATATATATATATATATATTGGATCGAGATGCACGCCGCAGCATTATACTCATTCAGATACTTGTACATTTTAGACATAGGTATATATATATATATATCTTCATACATTGAGATGGATGTACACCATAGTGGTACGAGTGAGGATTTGGTCAGTGTGGGACCTTGTTGAGATAGATGTGGACTGGAGATCAGAGTACTTACTATAGTGGTGACTTACCTGTGGGGGTTTGCCTTAGAACTGTTTAGTGATAGTACATGAGTTCTTATTTTCGGTTATTATTTATTATTATTACTCACTGAGTTGAAATATACTCACCCCACTCCTCTGCACTTTCTGTGCAGATCCACAGGTGCCCGAGAGCAGTTGAGTTGTTGTAGCTGCTGATCATTATCTACTTTTGCAGAGACTACGAGGTAGCTGTCGGCGTCCGCAGAACCTATTTTCTCCTTCTTTACACTTGTGTTGTTTTAATCTTGCTTAGACTTGTTTGTACTAGGATGTTTATTCTGTAAAGGCTCAGACTCGTGACACCACGATATGGTTGGGACCGTATTTTGTACGTTTCTACTATTACGTTTATCATTTTGATATGAACACTCGCTGTTTAAGTTTAACTTGATTAATTGGAATTAATAATCAAATGGTTTAAGGGATAATATGGTCGGGCTTGCCTAGCATTGTGTTGGGCGCCATCACGACCAGGGTTTGGGTCGCGACAAGTTGGTATCAGAGCCTAGGTTAACAGGTCTCGTGAGTCATGAGCCGGTTGGTAGAGTCTCGTGGATCGGTACGGGGACACCTGTACTTATCCTCGGGAGGCTGCAAACCTTTTAGGAAAAGTTTCAATTCTTGGAAATCTTGTCGTGCGATTACTTTCGACTTGAACTGAACTTTGACACTCTATTCTCTCGCATATGGCGAGAACTCGAGCTTCCGGACGGGGAGGATGACCACCACTACCACCTGCTAGAGGTCGTGGACGCGGCCGTGGTCGTGGCGAAGGTCGGGCGGCTGATGCAGTACCAGCTGACCCACAGCCCCCCGTTGCAGAGGTGCCCGCAGCACCAGATCAGGCACCAGCTATGCCCTTTGTCATTTTGGGTCTACAGGAGACCCTGGCTTAGATACTAGCAGTCTGCACTGGCCTAGCACAGGCGGTTTCAGTTACTACTACAGCAACTGCATCAGCGACCGAGGGTGGTCATCAGACCCCCGCCGCACGCACTCCAGAGCCAGCAGTGCAGGGCTTGCAGACACCAGAGGCTCTTCCAGTTCAGCATGTGGTTCCGATACAGCCAGCAGATCAGATTCAGGGGGACATGGTCCCAGCTATGACGGACGATGAGCAGCGTCGTCTCGAGATGTTCACCAGGTTATCTCCTCCAGTGTTCACTGGTGCTCCGGGCGAGGACGCCCAAAGTTTTCTAGACAAGTGCCGTCGGATGCTTCGTACGGTAGGGATCTTGGAGTCCAGTGGGGTATCTTTCACCACCTTTCAGTTTCATGGGCTAGCATTCGCTTGGTGGGAGTCTTATGAGCGCCGCAGGCCAGCAGGGGTAGCACCACTATCATGGCCAGAGTTCTCCACCATGTTCTTGGAGAAGTGGGTGCCTCGATCTCAGAGAGAGGAGATGCGTAGGCAGTTTGAGGGTCTCCGTCAAGGGGACATGACAGTATCAGAGTATGAGATCAGGTTTACAGAGTTGTCTAGACATGCACCGTGGCTAGTTCCTTCCTACAGAGAGAGGATTGAACGCTTTGCGGACGGCCTTATTTACCCCATTCGTATTCTGCTGACTCGAGAGATGGTTTTGAGTCGTACATTTGAGGAGGCTGTGGATATTGCTCGCGACATAGAGTTAGATCGTCACAGAGAGAGTGGGACGAGAGGGAGGCCAAGAGGCCTCGAGGTTCAGCCAGTTCCAGTGGCACTCAGAGCAGAGGCCAGAGTCAGCAGAGCCGAGGTCGCTCTTTCAGATCTTCGCAGTCGGGTCGCTCAGATCGTCGTGGGTGGTCTTCTAGTCAGGGTTATCAGGGCTCACACCAGAGCCAGCCATCTCTCGGTGCCATGCCAGCTCAGAGTTCTTCACAGGCCCCATCCGCTCAGGGGTTCATCTCGGCCTAGTTCATCAGCTGGCCACTCCAGCGCCAGGGGTCCTTATCAGTCTCAGCCCCCAACAACGGGGAGTTGCTACGAGTGCGGAGAGTTTGGGCACCACCGTAGAGAGTGTCCCCGTCTTGTTTCCAGGTCTTATCAGCAAAGAGGGGCAGCCCTTGTCATCTGGTCTTTCTACTTCAGCGCCCGCCCCGCCAGCTAGGGGTGAGGGTCAGTCGGCTAGGGGTCGCCCTCGAGGGGAGGCCGATTAGGCGGACATGCTAGACGTTATGCCCTTCAAGGCCGATCTGAAGCCGTTTCATCCGATGTTGTTATTACAGGTATTATTTCAGTCTGTCACAAAGATGCCTCAGTGTTGTTTGATCCCGGTTCTACTTATTCTTATGTGTCTACATATTTTGCTCCTCATTTGGGCACGACCCGAGGGAGTCTTGAGTTGCCAGTGCATGTATCTACCCCGGTAGGGGATACTATTGTTGTGGACCATGTATACCGGTCCTGTTTGGTCACTATTGGGGGTCTGGAGACACGAGTGGACCTGCAGCTTCTCAGCATGATCGATTTTGATGTTGTATTGGGCATGGACTGGCTATCTCCATGTCATGCTATTCTGGACTGTCATGCTAAGACAGTCACCTTGGCTATGCCGGGTATTCAGAGGATCGAGTGGCGAGGCACGACCGAGTATGTACCTAGCAGGGTAATATCTTTCCTCAAGGCCCAACGAATGGTTGGGAAGGGATGTCTCTCTTATTTAGCATTTGAGAGGGAGGTCGAGGCCCAGACTCCCAGTATTGATTCTGTTCCCATTGTGCGAGACTTTCCTGATGTGTTTCCCTCAGACCTACCGGGCATGCCACCGGACAGGGATATTGATTTGGGATCGATTTGGTGCTAGGCTCTGAGCCTATTTCTATTCCTCCGTATCGAATGGCACCAGCTGAGCTGAAGGAATTAAATGAGCAGCTCCAGGAACTCCTAGATAAGGGGTTCATTCGGCCGGGTGTGTCGCCGTGGGGTGCACCGGTCCTGTTTGTTAAGAAGAAGGATGGATCCATGAGGATGTGTATTGACTACAGGCAGCTGAACAAAGTTACAATGAAGAATAAGTATCCTCTGCCTCATATTGATGATTTATTTGATCAGCTCCGGGGAGCTAGGGTATTCTCGAAGATTGATCTTCGTTCAGGCTACCATCAACTGAAGATTAGAGAGTCCGACATTTCGAAGACTGCATTCAGGACCAGATATGGTCACTATGAGTTCCTGGTGATGTCTTTTGGGCTGACCAATGCCCCAGCAGCATTTATGCATCTGATGAACAGTGTGTTCAGGCCCTATCTGGATTCATTTGTGATTGTGTTTATTGATGACATTCTAGTCTACTCTCGTAGCCAAGAGGAGCATGCTCGGCACTTGAGTATTGTATTGCAAAGATTGATAGAGGAGAAGTTGTATGCCAAGTTCTCCAAATGTGAGTTTTGGCTTGAGTCCGTGGCATTCTTAGGACCCGTGGTGTCCCGTGATGGTATTCAGGTAGATCCGAGGAAGGTCGAGGCGGTGTAGAGTTGGCCCAAACCGACCTCAGTTATTGAGATCCGTAGCTTTCTGGGATTGGCAGGGTATTATCGCCGATTTGTTCAGGGATTCTCTTCCATTGCTTCACCCTTGACTAGATTGACTCAGAAGGGTGTTCCTTTCATATGGTCCGAGGAGTGCGAGGAGAGCTTTCAGAAGCTCAAGACAGCACTGACCACAACACTAGTCTTGATTCTGTCGTCAACTTCAAATCATTATACTGTGTATTGTGATGCCTCAGGAGTTGGCATTGGTTGTGTGTTGATGCAGGAGGGTAGGGTCATTGCTTATGCTTCTCGTCAGTTGAAGCCCCATGAGAAGAACTACCCTGTCCATGATTTGGAGCTAGCAGCCATAGTTCACGCTTTGAAGATTTGGAGGCATTACCTGTATGGTGTCTCATGTGAGGTGTACACAGATCATCACAGTCTTCAGCACTTATTCAGACAGAAGGACCTTAATTTGAGACAACGAAGGTGGTTGGAGTTGCTTAAGGATTATGACATCACTATCTTGTATCATCCAGGGAAGGCCAATGTGGTGGCCAATGCTTTGAGTCGGAAGGCGGGTAGTATGGGCAGCCTAGCTTTCATCCCAGTTGGGGAGAGGCCATTTGCTTATGATGTTCAGGCCCTAGCCAATCGGCTAGTGAGGTTGGATATTTCGGATCCCAGTCGAGTGTTGGCTTGTGTTGTTTCTCGATCTTCCTTATATGATCGCATCAGGGAGCGACACTATGATGACCCACATTTGCTTGTCCTTAAGGACAGAGTGCTGCATGATAATGCTAGAGATGTGACTATCGACAGTGATGGCGTTTTGAGGATGCATGGCCGTATATGCGTGCCCAATATAGATGGTTTGCGGGAGTTGATACTTGAGGAGGCACACAGTTCGCGGTACTTTATTCACCCAGGTGCCGCGAAGATGTACCAAGATTTGAGACAACACTACTGGTGGAGGAGAATGAAGATGGATATTGTTAGGCATGTAGCCCAGTGACTCAATTGCCAGCAGGTCAAGTATGAGCATCAGAGACCGGGCGGTGTTCTTCAGCGTATAGTCATTCCCGAGTGGAAATGGGAGAGGATCACCATGGATTTTGTTACTGGACTCCCTCGGACAGCGAGGAAGTTTGATTCTGTATGGGTGATTATTGATCGACTGACTAAGTCCACACATTTCATCCTAGTTAGTACAACTTACTCATCGGAGCGGTTGGCAGCGATCATTATTCGGGAGATTGTCAGGTTGCATGGGGTCCCGGTATCTATTATATCTGACAGAGGCACTCAGTTCACTTCTCAGTTTTGGAGAGCATTTTAGTTGGAGATGGGTACGCGGGTTGAGTTGAGCACCGCATTTCACCCTCAGACAGACGGGCAGTCTGAGCGCACTATTCAGATCCCGGAGGATATGTTGCGAGCATGTGTGATTGACTTTGGTGGTTCGTGGGATGAGTTCTTGCCACTTGCTGAGTTTTCCTACAATAACAGTTATCAGTCGAGTATTCAGATGGCCCCGTACGAGGCATTGTATGGCAGATAGTGTAGATCTCCCGTGGGATGGTTTGAGCCTGGTGAGGATAGATTGATAGGGACTGAGTTAGTTCAGGATGCTCTGGATAGAGCAAAGTTGATCCAGGAGAGGCTTCGCACAGCACAGTCTTGCCAGAAGAGTTATGCGGACCGTAGGGTTCGAGAGTTGTCTTTCATGGTTGGTGATAGGGTGTTGCTGAAGGTTTCACCCATGAAGGGTGTCATGAGGTTTGGGAAGAAAGGGAAGCTGAGTCCCAGGTACATTGGTCCTTTTGAGATACTCAGGAGGGTTGGGGAGGTGGCATATGAGTTGGCCTTGCCACTCATCTTGTCCAGTATTCATCCAGTATTCCATGTGTTTATGCTCCAGAAGTAAGTTGGGGATCCATCTCATGTGTTGGACTTCAGTACGATTCAGCTTGATGGTGATCTATCTTATGATGTGGAGCCGGTGGCTATTATGGGTAGACAGGTTCGAAAGTTGAGGTCCAAGGACATTGCTTCAGTTATGGTGTAGTGGAGAGGCCGGCCCGTGGAGAAGGCTACTTGGGAGGTCGAGCAGGAGATGCGGAGCAAATATCCCCCACCTATTTGAGTCTCCAGGTATGTTTCTTGACCCGCTCGAGGACGAGCGTTTTCTTAAGTTGGGGAGAATGTGATGGCCCGGCCCGTCATCATGTGAGTTATCACCCCGTTACCCCCGTTATATGCCTGTTGATGTTGTAATATGCATGTTGGGTAAGTTTGAGTCAAACCGGGTTGAGTTTGGTTTAAATTGAGACAAATAGTCTCTTAGAAGGAGGAATAGTTGAGAAAAGTCAGCTTGATGTTCACTTGTGAGTTAGAGAGCTCGAAATCGAATCCTGATGATTCGGTCAGCTCCGGGAGGTCATTTATGAGCTAGGAGAGCGATCGGAAGTGAATTTGGAGGTCCGGTGTAGTTTTAGGCTTGAATTGGCTAAAGTTGAATTTTGGCGATATCCGATCGATAGGTGAGATTTTCGATCCGGGAGTCAAAATGGAATTCCGACAGTTGCTCTAGCTCCGTTAGGTGATTTTGGATGTGCCTGCCAAATTTCAGGTCATTCGGAGGTCGTTTAGTCGGGTTTTTGATCGAATGTGGTTTCGGAAGTTGGAATGGAAACTTAGGCTTGAATTTGCTTGGATTCGATGTTTTCCGTGTTTGAGGGTGTGTTTTTATGATTGGAACAAGTTTTTATCATGTTATGGAGTATGTTGGTGGTTTTCGTTGGGGTCTCGGGGGCCTCGGGATGAATTCGAGGGTCCAAACGGACCATTTTTTGCCTTAGGCAGCAGCTTAATTGATGTTGTATCTGCAGAAGAAATTCTTTCATCGCGTTCGTGATGAAGGGCACGTGTCCGCGGAGGGTATCAAGGTTGTTCATCGCGTTCGCGATGGACTGGACGCGAACGCGTAGGTCCAGGACCGGAGGCATCGCGTTCGCGGGAGGCTTGGACGCGTCCGCGTAGGCTTGGGGGATTGGTCATCGCGAACGCGGCAGGGAGCACACGTTCGCGTAGAGTAAAAATTGGAGGGTGAGGATTTGTTCATCGTGAACGCATGAAGAGCGTTGCGTTCTCGAAGGGTTAGCCTGGTAGAGCATCGCGAACGCATGGGGATTGAACGCGAACGCGTAGGGTAAATGGCTCAGGCAGTGAATTTAAAACCAGCACATTTCACTTACGGATCTCATTCATAAACCCTCCATTGTTGAAGCCTAGAGAGAGAAAGTGACGGGAAATAGTTGGGAGATCATCGGGATATTGTCGGAGGTAAGTTTTGTGGCTTAATTACGCGCTTTTATCATGAAAGCATTGATTATTTCTATGAAAATGGAAGATTAAAGGTGGGTTTTAGCCCTAGGCCTAGAATTGTAGAAAAACACCTATTTGAGTGGGCAAATGGGGTCCGAATTTGGTAAATTTTGTATGCCTAGACTCGTATTGAGACGAGGGTTCCGAATATGTAACTTTTGTAATTTTTCGAGAAGCACACCAAAAGTCGAGTTTTGGCAACTTTGTGGGTTTTGATGCAATTTGGGTTATTTCAAATGGGTTGCATGAATTTGGCATATATTGATGTATTATCATTGATTTTGAGCAGATTTGGCATCCGAGGAGATTCATTTGCGAGGCAAGCGCAAGGCGGACTGAGGCTTCTACCGGTTCGAGGTGAGTGGTAGTAGTAAATAATGTACTGAGGCTTTGAAACCCCGTACTAGCACTTCACAGTGCTATGTTGAGATGAGACACGCGTTCTGTGATGGGCGTGGAGACATTGTGATTGGGGGTTTGGACTTGGTCCTTCCCGGCTAATAGAATACTGCGTATTATGACCGTTAATGAGATTATGACTGCGTAATTGGGCTAATAGCCATGCTTGGGGCCTTGTGCCGATCTGTAGAGCATTAGGGAACCTGTAGAGCTAGGTGACCCTTATATCGTGTTGGAAACTTACACTCAGCCGTACAAATAGCTGAATAGCCTATTAAGAGCCAGTACTACATGTGTACCGTGAGAGATAGATTACTTAGGGTGGAAGCTCCCTGATTTAGCTGAGTGGGCCTGAAAGGCCAATCCTATGCTAATTGAGACAGGGTCGAGGACCCGTTAGGAGGTATTATATACATATATATAAATATTGGATCGGGCTGCACGCTACAACAGTATATATATTGGATCGGGATGCACGTGCGCAGCAGTATATATATTGGATCGGGCTACACGCCGCAGCAGTATATATATTGGATCGGGCTGCACGCCGCAACAGTATACATATTGGATCGGGCTGCACGCCGCAGCAGAATATATATTGGATCGGGCTGCACGCCGCAGCAGTATATATATTGGATCGGGCTGCACGCCACAGCAGTGTATATATTGGATCGGGTTGCACGCCGCAGCATTATACTCATTCAGATACTTATACATTTTAGACATAGGTATACATATATATCTTCATACATTGAGATGGTTGTACACCATAGTGGTACGAGTGAGGATTTGGTCAGTGTGGGACCTTGTTGAGATAGATGTGGACTGGAGATCAGAGTACTTACTATAGTGGTGACTTACTTGTGGGGTTTGCCTTAGAACTGTTTAGTGATAGCACAGGAGTTCTTACTTTCAGTTATTGTTTATTATTATTACTCACTGAGTTGAAATATACTCACCCCACTCCTCTGCACTTTCTGTGCAGATCCACATGTGCCCGAGAGCAGTTGAGTTGTTGTAGTTGCTGATCATTATCTACTTTTGCGGAGACTACGAGGTAGCTGCCGGCGTCCGCAGAACCTGTTTTTCCTTCTTTACCCTTATGTTGTTTTCATCTTGCTTAGACTTGTTTGTACTAGGATGTTTATTCTGTAGAGGCTCAGACTCGTGACACCACGATATGGTTGGGACCGTATTTTGTATGTTTCTACTATTACGTTTATCATTTTGATATGAACACTCGCTGTTTAAGTTTAACTTGATTAATTGGAATTAATAATCGGATGGTTTAAGGGATAATATGGTCGGGCTTGCCTAGCATTGTGTTGGGCGCCATCACGACCAGGGTTTGGGTCGTGACATCTTAGTCCGATGAATTTTTCACCTAAGATAAAAGCATAATATGGAAAAGGGGAAGGCATAATTTGAAAACAAAAGAAAGGAAAAAGTTGGAAAAGGAAAGGAAGGCGATCTAAGGAAAACAACAATGGAGGACGGAATCTACGATGAAAATTGGTAATGAGGCACCCACCTGGATAATAAGGGAAGTTTTACTTTTCATTTCAAAATTGAAAGTATTACACCCAGTTGTCAAACTGGGGCAGAATTATTTTCTGTTGTTTAGTTTTTGTAATCAGCCGCCCACCTGGATAACAAATGAATATTTTTCTTAGTTTTTGCAATCAGGCGTCTACCTGGACAACAAGGGAATATTTTTTGAAGTTTTGTAATTAAGCGCCCACCTGGATAACAAGGGAATATTTTTCAAGTTTTTTGCAATCAGGCGCCCACCTGGATAACAAGGGAATATTTTTCTTAGTTTTTGTAATCAGGCGCCCACCTAGATAACAAGGGAATATTTTTTAAGTTTTTTGCAATCAGGCGCCCACCTGGATAACAAGAGAATATTTTTCTTAGTTTTTGCAATCAGGCGCCCACTGGATAACAAGGGAATATTTTTCTTAGTTTTTGCAATCAGGCGCCCACCTGGATAACAATGGAATATTTTTCTTAGTTTTTGCAATCAGGCGTCCACCTGGATAACAAGGGAATATTTTCTTAGTTTTTTGCAATCAGGTGCCCACCTGGATAACAAGGGAATATTTTTCTTAGTTTTTGCAATCAGGCGGCCACCTGGATAACAAGGGAATATTTTTCTTAGTTTTTGCAATCAGGCAGCCACCTGGATAACAAGGGAATATTTTCTTAGTTTTTTGCAATCAGGCGCCCACCTGGATAACAAGGGAATATTTTTCTTAGTTTTCGCAATCGGGCGCCCACCTGGATAACAAGGGAATATTTTTTAATGTTTTTTGCAATCAGGCGCCCACTTGTATAACAAGGGAATATTTTTCTTAGTTTTTTGCAATCAGGCGCCCACCTGGATAACAAGGAAATATTTTTCAAAGTTTTTTGCAATCAGGCGCCCACCTGGATAACAAGAAAATATTTTTCAAGTTTTTTTGCAATTAGGCGCCCACCTGGATAACAAGGGAATATTTTACTTAGTTTTTGCAATCAGGCGCCTACCTGGATAACAAGGGAATATTTTTCATGTTTTTGCAATCAGGCGCCGACCTGGATAACAAGGGAATATTTTTCTTAGTTTTTGCAATCAGGGCGCCCACCTGGATAACAAGGGAATATTTTTTTCAGGTTTTTTGGAATCAGGCGCCCACCTGGATAACAACGGAATATTTTTCAAGTTTTTGCAATCAGGCGCCCACCTGAATAACAAGGGAATATTTTTCTTAGTTTTTTGCAATCAGGCGCCCACCTGGATATCAAGGGAATATTTTTCAAAATGAAATTCTTCTTTTTAGCTTACCTTCAATAACATGATATTTAAAGCCCCATACTGGGGCAGAAAGTTTTTCTTTATTTTTATAGTAAGCAGGCGCCCACCTGAAGAACAAGGGAATACTTTTCAAGTTTTACAAGCATGCGCCCACCTGAAGAACAATGGAATACTTTCCAAGTTTTGCAAGCAGGCGCCCACCTGAAGAACAAGGGAATACTTTTCAACGTTTTGCAAGCAGGCACCCGCCTAAAGAACAAGGGAATATTTTTCAAGTTTTGCAAGCAGGCGCCCATCTGAAGAATAAGGGAATATATTTGAAGCAAGTTGCAAGCAAGAGTCTTCTCGAAGAATAGAAGATGCAAATGAAACACAAGAATCAGTTGAAGGATATAGTTAGGATTTTGTAAAACATAGAGCATAGTTTAGCTTATTTTCTTTTTATCCCGGTGTAATAAGGGGATCAGCAGGCAGTGATAACAAGCAACATCAATAGACTCACAACTCTCTGGTAGTATCAACTACCAGACAATCCAGAACTACACTGACGTGATTCCTGTTTAGCCCAGGATATGTGGGCAATCCTTGAAGCAGGATGCGGTCAAAATATTCAAAAAAATACTTCACATGGAATATGCGAGTGGGCAAAAATCCCTCATTACTGCTCACTTATCTTTGGATTGAAACTCTTCGTGTTCCCGAGCAAAGAGGGGTAGCTGTGAGCACGTGATTTTTGCCGCAAGCAAATAAGTCCAAAATAAATATAAAAATAATTTTTGTTTGATATTTGTTGATTATTGTGTAGAATGTATCAGTGTTTGTCTTTATTTGGTGAAAATAAAGTGAAAAATTAAAACAAAAAATACAATTTGAATTAATTAGAAAATACCAAAAAATATGAGATAATTACTAAGAAAATTAGAAAATCAAAAGAAAATACAAAATACAAAAGATAATAAATACATTGGAAACAAATACGGAAGAAAACAAAAATACAATACAAGAAAAATACAGAACATAATAAAATAAATACAATTTGAAAATACAAAAACAAGATATAATACAAGAAAATACAAAATACAAGGTATTTGGGCCAAAATCCAGCCCAATTAACACCAAATAGACCTGGCCCAGAAGAATTAATATCGGCTGCCTATATATAATACCAAACGACGACGCTTCAATGAAGAAGACCTGGACCGTTGATAAATTGAATCAAACGGATAAAAATAAGCGGTTGTCTAGAAATTAAAACGACACCGTTATTTGAAATAATCATGGCCATCCAATTAATTGGTAAAACGGACAAAAGGAAAGCCACATTTTGCCAAACAACATCGTTAAGGCAAAGTAATCACAACTGTCTATCTGGTTGATCTAACGGATGAGAGGAGGGTTTCATTTAAATCAAACGACATCGTTTAAGGGCCAAATGAATCCTAGCCATTCATCTAATCTAATCTAACGACTGGAAACTAATATCACACATTTAATATATATCTCTATACCCCTCTGTTATTTCATTTCACACCTTACCCTTTCAGAGACCAAAACCTTAGTCGCCCTTAGTTCCCTTCCCCCTCTCCACACAGGCCACCGGAACCCTACCGGTGGTCTACTACTGGTCGTCTTCTCCGGCCAAAACCTCTAACCCCTGAACCACCCCCTCCTCCTCTATCACCCCATCGTACTAGCTCCATCCAAATACCTCCCCTTCTCCCCAAATCTTGAAACACAGTTCGTCGGAACCCTAGCCGGCGACCACCAACTTATGAACCAGCCTTCCCCCTTAACACCCTAAGACCACCCTGAACTTCTCTTTCACCCCATCCAAACCCCATCCCTTGAATCGTAGCCCATCTGTTTGAATATCAAAAAATATTCCGCCGGAACCCTACTCCGGCGGAAACACCCCAAACCAAAACCATCCCAAATCCAACCCCAGGCCTTAAAACACTACTCTATAACAATAAATGAGACTCCAAGAGTCTTCCTAGAAGATCAACGGTCAAAAGAGACTCGTGGACTCTGACCAACCGAAAAATGAAGAATCAAGAAGAAAAATGAAGAAAAATGAAAGAAAAGAAGGAAAAAGAAGAAAGAAAGAAAAAGAAAACCAATCAGAAAGCTAAGTAACTTTAAACCCCATTTTTCTATATTGTGCTTCGTTCTATCTTCATTATTTGCTAAGCCTAAACCTATTGCATGATTCAAAAGTCTTCTGTGTGTACTTGAAATTGTCTGAATACTCTCCTTTTCTGATTATAGTCATTTGTTAAATCACATGCTCTGTAGTCGTTTAATATTCTTGATTGATAGATCTTGTTCGACTAAATATTTTGATTAATTGGATCCAACCATTATTAAACTGTTTCCCTGAGTCTTGGTTAATTAAGGGTTTAGTCGTAATTAAGGTTATATTTGCAAGTTTGTTTGAAACTGGCTATTATTGCAACACATTTTAATGTTTGTCTCTTCTGAACTTCTGAGTACTTAGTCATATTAGGGCTATGTGTGCAAATTATTAGTATGGTTATTATTGCAATACAATTTGACTTTTTGACTTGTATGGGTTCCTGACTAACTAAAAGGCTATTTGTGGCTATTTTTGTAAAGTGATTAGTTCTGAAAAGAGGTTACTTAGTTCTGATCTGGTTAAAATATAAATTTTAAATCTCAGGGGTTATTTGTTAAATATTGTTTCAAGTCTTGACTGCTCAAGGTCTTAATTGACCTAAGGCTGGACGGGTATATACACATAAGACATAGGGGTAAAAGGGGAATGGAAAATGGTATTCTGAGAATAGTTTGGAAATAATAAGGGCTTAAAAGACAAATAAGCATGGTTTTAGTGTAATAAGTTGAACAATAAATGGCAATTCAGGCATAGTTAAATGGTAAATAGGAAATAAACCTTAACAAGTGAGGGTAACAAAGGCATTAACGCCTAAATGGAATAACAGAGAATACCCTAGAACCTTCTAGCAGGGGTTCAAGTGTATTCTTGTCAAAATAACTTAGACTTAACTGAAATAATTCAAAAAGAATAGAGGTGGGAAATCTGAATATTTAATTCAAATTTCCCTCCCATTCTACTCTATAAATAGGCCCCTTTAGGCCTTATTTCAAAGATTCAGAAGATTTAGCACCCTGAAATACACAAAATATACACTGAATTACTGATTATTGCTTTATTGATGTTAGTTCGAGTGGTATTTTGAGACTTTTGTTTGTTGTTCTTCATCTGTTGATTGGATTCGCTGGGTTTTCTATTTGCTTGGTCGAATTCTCTGGGTTTTTGTTTTGAAGTTGTACTTGTTGCTGTGATAATTTGCCTCTATTGCTTGATATTTGGTTGCTACTTATCACTGATTTCTCTTCTCCTTCATCCCTTAGAACTCATTGTTTCCTCTCGTTTGATCAGGTACACTACTACCTCTCGAAGATGTAATTGAAATGCCTTGAAGGAATGAAAATTGCTGATTAGTTCTATTTGTAATTGTATTTTTGTTTATGTTATAGTCATAGTTATAGATTTCATGTAATTCATTAGGATTTGGGTTGTAATAAGGACAGGACTGTATGAACTTAAGTCAGATTTAAATAAGCAGTAGATAATAATGTAAGAAATACACTAAATAGATTAGTTAAAATGATCACCTAAATCTAAAACTAAAACTGGCTAAAATTTAGTCGATTCACTCGTAGATTTGTGGTTATACTAAACTTAGAATTGTAATACAAGAGTTCCTAGACATTTGTTAATTAAATTTTAAATCAGTATCGATTAATTCAAAAAAGCATGAGTTAGTTGAAATTTTAAATCGTGTTAATGTCTTAGTATTACTGAAACTGGTTTAGCTATGAAACTTATGTCAAACTTTGTGATATGGCGTAAAAAATAGTAATCTGAATATGAATGAAGCGCAGATGGTAATTTGAATGTGTTTTAGTTGAAGATTTAGAATTACTGTTTCCAGTTAAATAAAAACAATAAATTAACTCTGCAAGTAGTGTCTCAACCGATAAATAACTCGTAGATTAGATTCTGCTAATCTAGTAGCTAAACTTCAATAAGTTGATTAAACTAGTGTTGACATTCTTAGTTAATTGCTGATATTGAAACCAGTGATATTCAAAGAAACATCACTGTGGATAAATCTAGTTAATTTCTGGTACTGAGCATAATAATACCTGCTTATAGTTTTGTTAGTTTTCTTAAACCTGCTTAAGATATTAATAATTTGGGCCTTGGCGTGAATAAAGGCCCAAATCCGGTTGAAATGGATTTTGAGCCTATGAGAACAGATACAAATAAAATTATCTGGGCTTTAATTAGCCAGTTGCACCTTGGTGCGGCATTGTGAGTTAACCAAATTCCAGGCCCAATAATGAATAAAGTCCTGGATCCAAATAGATAATGATATAAAAGTCGTTTATAGACCGTTATATTAAGGGAAAACAATATTAGACAACATAGTATATAAATAGGCTTAACCTTTTAAAATGAAATGGGACGAGCCTCGTAACGAGATAAAATGCACGGGGCCCCCAAAAAATAACTATAAAACTTTAGACCCGGAAGGATCGTTTAGACAATTTCACGATCTTTCCCAACATAACAAGAATAGACACCGTTAGGCATAATTTAATATACATTCATTTGAACGGGTGCACATTTATGTTACCCAAATCCTACTCTCAACGAAGTCGAAATATATTCAAAGTCATAGGCGTACTGGTACGGTGTGGTCGAGAATGTATTTTCACGGCGTTACAAATTCGTAAAATTCAAAAGCGGTATACTTGCACATGATTAAAATATGTAAATTGAAATCAGATAAAATCAAAACAACAGTTGAGCGATCGTGCTAGAACCACGGAATCCGAGAGTGCCTAACACCTTCTCCCGGGTTAACAGAATTCCTTATCCGGATTTCTAGTTCGTGGACTGTAACAGAGTCAAACTTTCCTCAGTTCAGGATTAAATCGGTGACATGGGACACCATTATATTCTCAAGTGGTGACTATGAAAATTTAAATAACTAATCTCGTTCTGATTGTCCTTAAAGTGAAAAAACTCCTTCTACGCCCTCACGGGTAAAGTGTAGAAATACACATCATTATCTAGTAGAGTTGTAAAAAAGAAGGTGTGACATATAGGATGGTAAAAGTAGTGACCTTGAGACTCTTATGTTGGCTGATAATCATCCAGTAGTTTTTTGGGACCATTGTGTTGCTCAAATCTTAGCTAAGGTTGTTGTGGGCCCCCGAATCTGTCTCTTTAACAAGCCCATAGCTTGTGTGATGAGAATTTGAATTGCAAGTTCATTTCCTGAGCCATTAGTCTAGAACTTGCTCTGAATGTTTGTCTAGGAGAAATTCTAAGTGTAGCATGACTTGAGATGTGATTATAGGCTCTCCTTAATCTGAATGATATCTTAAACACTTCCATAGCCTACCAATGAGAATATCCCTAGTCAACCTTTTGAGCCTTAGACCTTTTTCTTTTAAAAACCATGATACAAGCCTTTACCCATTCTAAAAATACCTTCTCTTAGCACCCGATCTTTCCTTAGCACAAGGCAAAAGTATAAGTTTGGGGGGGGGGAGACGAGGAATACAACAAAATTGTAAAAGGTACAAAATGAGGAAAAGGAAAGGTAATGAAAAAGAAAGAAAATCAAAAAGACAAAAAGAATGATCAATGTAGAAAATAATGAAGGGATTCAATAAAAGTAAAGAGATGAAAGGTGTGGAAAGTTGAGAAAGGAGAAAAAGATTTGAAATAAACAAGAAAGAGTGACATTGTGTCTCTCTAACCCCTTAGAAAGAAGTAAAATGACTTAAGAAATCAAGAGAATATGTGCAAAAATGAAGCAAAAAAAGTGCTAAAGGGAAGATGGAACCTACTTAGACCAAACATTTCCTACCATGAACCAAAAAGCCTTCACTATATCTCTACAAAAGCCCTATATGATCTTAAGTTGAATGAAGCTTACATTAGTGGTGACTTACATAAGGGTCAAACTTATGGTACTTAGAGCCGGACTTGTGACCCTTCTTTGAGAGAGATGAGTGTGTTTCCACTATCCTTGTTTTGAGTGCTACAATCTTAGAGGTGATGTTTGCTTAGGGAGAGTTGTGGGTGTATGAATTTGGGTTCCACAATGACCAAAGTAGTAGAAAGAGTTTCTTTGATGTGTTGAGTCAACTCTTGATGTTCTTGTGTCGCATTAAAATCATGGTGCTTCAAAGGTCGAATGTTGTTAATAATTCATTTGAATTGAGGGCAATTGTTAGTCCCAGTTGAGGCTAGATGAGGTTACTTTAGGTCGACAGAATTTTCTTGGATTTACTCTTAAGGGGTGGGTCTTATTTTTTTTGCTTGAGGACAAGCAAAAGCTTAAGTTTGGGGGAGTTGATAACTAAGGATTATGGTTCATTTTACACTTCTTCTTACTTGAGTTTTGATTAGAAATGTGTACAATACAGTCCCAAAGGCTTACATGTCGTACTTGTTTGTAGGGTTTAGTAAAAAAGGTGACAATTAGTCAAAACCAGCTCAAAAAGAAGTGAAACATGCACAAGTACCAAGAACAAGTCCAAGCACAACGCAACAGGTCCACTGCGGCCGCACTCTATTTAATGTGGTCCGCAATGAGGAGGTTCAGAGAGTTGCCTATTCCAGAATCAAGCATTGCAGCCGCACAACATTTCATGCGAACCGCAATGGACTCATCGTGGCCGCACTCGATATTGTGCGCGTTAAAAGGAAGTTCAAGGAGTTGAAGATTTAGAGCTAATTGTCAATGCGATCCGCGATCCTTTTTATGTGGACCGCAACAGAAGCCACTGGGGCCCCGCCGCATTTTATGCGGCGCGTAGTGACCAATATTAGATAGTAGAGTTTAAAAGCCAAGAAGCCTCACTGCGGCCACACTCGATTTTGTGCGGCTCGCACTACCCCCACATGGATATTTTTGTCCAAAAAATTTGACCTGATATGTTTCTTTTCCCATTTTTAGGTCATTAGTTGTAATTTAACACTCAGTTTCGCTTTTGAATAATGTTCCTTACCTATTTTGAGTAATTTTAGATTAGTTTTATCATTGAATCTTCAAGTATTAGTTTGTAATTAAATATTATGGGAT
The DNA here is from genome assembly GCA_032618575.1 of Nicotiana noctiflora. Classification (NCBI taxonomy): domain Eukaryota; kingdom Viridiplantae; phylum Streptophyta; class Magnoliopsida; order Solanales; family Solanaceae; genus Nicotiana; species Nicotiana noctiflora. The sequence goes on along the minus strand of JASVEL010009456.1, from coordinate 29,806 downwards.
TTTCTTCATCTATTTATCAGTTTTCTTCTATTATCATGAGTAGATAGACCCATTAGTTAGGGTCGTGGCTCAACCCTAGTATGGGTATTTGATTGGTCTTTTGTTTTAAGGCTTGAATGTCTATGGGTGTTTGATATTTGGACTAATTTATGGCTTCAATATTGAATTAGTGGTTGCAAACACTAATTTGTGCCTATATGACTTGGGTTCTTCTTGAGAAAGAGAACTTGAGTCTAGGATAATTAGTCCAACAAGGAATTGGGGCGTACTCAAGATATCCATAGCCCCAATTAAAGGGTTAAGCCTAGAGATAGTAATACCCGAGTTGAACCTAAATTGCTTGCAGCAATTATCATACCCAATTGGTCTTGAGAAAGTCAATTAGGGCAAAATCGCTCAAACTACCGAGAGGTATAAAGTGAGAAGTATCGTGCATTGGTTATATTATAATACCCAACATGACAATCTTGCCTTAGAATCGAGAACTCGTCAAGTGTTCACCCAGGAGAAAGTCATTTCCCTAGTGCCTTCTTAACTATTTAGACAACCTTCAAGTATGTCACTCTTAGCTTAATTTAGCATTAAATTAGAAGTGATAAAAATACCAATTATGATTAGAAGTTCAATTAAGAGCAATTACGCACCTCTAATTTAGATAGAAACTCAATACTAATTTCTAGCTCCCTGTGGCAATCGATCCTGACCTCCTCGGGTAAAAGCTGCTTCGACCACTCTCGCTACTTTGTAGTAGTGTAGGGTTGGCATTGATCAGGCATCTAGGGGAAGTTAAGGCATTATTTTTAACGTCAATCTTATCTATGTAGTAACTGCTTACCCCTTACATAATATACTGCATAAGCAAGAATTATCAGGTACACTAGCCAAATGGGATATAGAGCTAAGCGAATATGACAAAATATATCAAGCAAGAACTGCAATAAAGTCACAAGTTTTAGCATATTTGGTGGCAGATTTTAGTCAAGGAATACAACTAAGAAGCGGAAAAAGGACTTTAGGTACTTAACGGGTCTAATCCAGGTACTTGTTATTTATTAATATTTTATTAAATGTAAAATGAGCAGGTCTAGGATTTCGGTACCACATACGGGAGAACCCATACGACAGACCATAAAATGTCATCCTATTACTAATAATGAGGCAGAATATGAAGTTGTGATTGCAGGTTTCGAATTGGCACGAGAACCCAGTATAGAACATATCGTAATCAAAAGCGATTCACGTCTCGTAGTTAACCAAATGTTGTGGACTTATATAGCTAGAGAGGCAAGGATGCAACAGTACTTGGAAAAGGCACGAGATTTTGTCCAGAAATTCTAAACTTGGAAAGTCAAGCAGATACCAGGAGAAGAAAATGTCGAGACTGACGCTTTAGCTAATCTCGCATCCGCTACAAAAGTAGCAAATGAAGAAAAAGTGTATGTGATACATTTATTTCATTCAATGCTTGATCAACATAAAAACGAGTTAAATTACAATAAGTTAACTTGGGATTGGAGAAATGTAATTGTCAGTTTTTTGAAGTTTGGAATACTTCCTGAGGATAAGAAAAAAGCTCAGGCACTTTAGTGATGACCCGGCCCGTCATCATGTGAGTTATCACCCCGTTATCCATGTTATATGCTTGTTAATGTTACAATATGCATGTTTGGTGAGTTTGAGTCAATCCAGATCGAGTTTGGTTGGAAATGAGACAAATAGTCTCTTAGAAGAAGGATTAGTTGGGAAAAGTCAGCTGAATGTTGACTTGTGAGTTAGAGAGCTCAGAATCGAATTTTGATGATTCGGTCAGTTCCAAAAGGTCATTTATGAGCTAGGAGAGTGATCGGAAGTGAATTTGGAGGTCCGGTGTAATTTTAGGCTTGAATTGGCTAAAGTTAAATTTTGGCGATATCTGATCGATAGGTGAGATTTTGATCCGTGAGTCGGAATGAAATTCCGACAGTTGCAGTAGCTCCATTAGGTGATTTTGGATGTGCCTGCAAAATTTCAGGTCATCCGGAGGTCGTTGGGTCGGGTTTTTGATCGAATGTTGGTTGCGGAAGTTTAAATGAAAACTTAGGCTTGAATTTGCTTGGATTCGATGTTTTCCTTGTTTAAGGGCGTGTTTTTAGGATTGGAACAAGTTTGTATCGTATTATGGAGTATGTTGGTGGTTTTCGTTGGGGTCCCGGGGGCCTCGGGATGAATTCGGGGGTCCAAACGGACCATTTTTAGCCTAAGTGAGCAGCTGATTGTTGCACTAAATTGCAGCAGACATTTGTTCTTTGCGTTCGCGTAGGTGTCCACCCGTTCGCGAAGTGTATCGGAGGGTCAAGGAATTTTGTTCTTTGCGTTCGCGAGGTGAAGGATGCGAACGCGTAAGGTAAGGACTGGGGTGCATCGCGATCGCGAAGACAGGTCCGCGTTCGCGTAGGTCTGAGGCGGTTGGTCATCGCGAATGCAGCTGAAGCCATGCGTTCGTGTAGAGGAAGATCGAGGGATGCTGCATTTGTTCATCGCGAACGCGTGAGTAGCGTCGTGTTCGCGTACGATAAAATTGTCTGGCAGTAAATTAAATTCCAGAACAGTCTAGTCGCGGAGCTCATTCATAAAAACACCAGTTTTGAGTCTTAGAGAGAGAAACTCATGGGAAATTGCTGGGAATTCATCGGGTTTTCATCAGAGGTAAGTTTTATGGTTCAATTATGTGCTGATTCACAGGTGCCAGAGAGCAGTTGAGCTGTCGCAGCTGCTTATTCATTTCTATCCAGCGGAGACTACGAGGTAGCTGCCGACGTCCGCAGAACCCGTTTTCTCCTTCTTTATCATTTTGTTGTCTTCATTTTGCCTAGACTTGTTTGTATAGGATATTTTGTCTGTAGAGGCTCAGACTCGTGACACTACGATTTGGTTGGGACCGTATTTTGTATGCTTCTACTTCCACGTTTATCATTTTGATATGAAAACATGCTATTTAAGTTTAATTGATCATCTGTAATTAATAATTAGCTGGTTTGATGGATAACATGGTCGGGCTTGCCTAGCATTATGTTGGGCGTCATCACGACCAGGGTTTGGGTCGTGACAAGTTGGTATCAGAGCCTAGGTTAACAAATCTCGCGAGTCATGAGCCGGTTTAATAGAGTCTCGTGGATCGGTACGGGGACGCATGTACATATCCTCGGGAGGCTGCAAACCTTTTAGGAAAGTTTCAATTCTCGAAATTCTTATCGTGCTATTTTTGTTGATTCAAACTCAACTTTGACATTCTATTCTCTCGCAGATGGCGAAAACTCGAGCTTCTGGTCGAGGTGGACGACCACCACTACCACCTGCTAGAGGCTGTGGACGCGACCGTGGTCGTGGCAGAGGTAGGGCAGCTGAGGCAGTGCCAGCTGACCCACAACCTCCAGTTGCTGAGGCTCCAGCAGCACCTGTTTAGGCACCAGCTGTGCCCATTGTCATTACGGGTCTACAGGAGACCTTGGCTAAGATATTAGCAATTTGCACTGGTCTGGCACAGGCGGTTTCAGTCACCACCGCAGCAGCTGCATTAGAGACCGGGGGTGGTCATCAGACCCCCGCAGCACGCACTCCATAGCCAGCAGTGCAGGGCCTGCAGACACTTGAGGCTCCTCCAGTTCAGCCTGTGGTTCTAGTACAGCCGGCAGATCAGGTTCAGGGGGACAGGGTCCCAGCTATGACTGACGACGAGCAGCGTCGTCTCGAGAGGTTCAACAGATTATCTCCTCCAGTGTTCACTGGTGCTCCGGGCGAGGACGCCCAAGGTTTTCTGGACAAGTGCCATAGGATGCTCCGTACGGCAGGGATCTTGGAGTCCAGCGGTGTGTCCTTCACTACCTTTCAGTTCTAGGGGCCAACCTTCGCTTGGTGGGAGGCTTATGAGCGCCGTAGACCGGCAGGGGCAGCACCACTATCATGGCCAGAGTTCTCCACTATGTTCTTGGAGAAGTGGGTGCCTCGATCTCAGCGAGAGGAGATGCGTAGGCAGTTTGAGGGTCTCCGCCAGGGAGACATGTCAGTGTCAGAGTATGAGATCAGATTTACAGAGTTGTCTAGATATGCACCGTGGTTGGTTCCTACCGACAGAGAGAGGATTGGACGCTTTGTGAATGGCCTTATCTATCTCATCCATATTCTGATGAACCGAGAGAGGGTTTTGAGCCATACTTTTGAGGATGTTGTGGATATCGCTCGCGACATAGAGACAGATCGTCGTAGGGAGCGAGATGAGAGGGAGGCCAAGAAGCCTCGAGGATCAGCTAGTTCTAGTAGCACTCAGACCAGAGGCCAGGGTCAGCAGAGACGAGGTCGTTATTTCAGGTCTTCACAGTCGGGCCGCTCAGATCGCCGTATATGGTCTTCTAGCCAGGGTTATCAGGGTTCGCACCAGAGCCAGCCATCCCTTAGTACTATGTTAGCTTAGAGTTCTTCACAGGCCCAATCTGTCCAGGGTTCTTCTCGGCCTAGTTCATCAGTTGGACACTCCAGTGCTAGGGGTCCTCATTAGACTCAGCCCCCAGTACCTGGGAGTTGCTTCGAGTGCGGAGAGTTTGGGCACATCCGTAGATAGTGTCCCCGTCTTGTTTCTAGGTCATATCAGTAGAGGGGACAACCCTCATCATCTGGCCCTTCTACTTCAGCACCCGCCCCGCCAGCTAGGGGTAAGGGTTAGTCAGCTAGGGGTCGCCCTCGAGGGGGAGGCCGATCAGGCGGACAAGCTAGACGCTATGCTCTTCAGGGCCAATCTGAGGCTGTTGCTTCTGATGCTGTCATTACAGGTAATATTTCAGTCTACCACAGAGATGCCTCAGTATTGTTCGATCCTGGTTCTACTTATTCTTATGTATCTACATATTTAGCTCCTCATTTGGGCACGACTCGAGTGTATCTTGCATTGCCAGTGCATGTATCTACCCCGGTGGGGGACACTATTGTTATGGACCATGTATACCGGTCCTGTCCGGTCACTGTTGGGGGTCTGGAGACCCGAGTAGACCTGTTGCTTCTCAGCATGATTGATTTTGATGTTATATTGGGCATGGACTGGCTATCTCCATGTCATGCTATTCTGGACTGTCATGCTAAGACGATCACTTTGGCTATGCCGGGCATTCAGAGGATCGAGTGGCGAGGCATGACTGATTATGTACCCAGCAGGGTAATATCTTTCCTCAAGGCCCAACGAATGGTTGGGAAGGGATGTCGTTCTTATTTGGCATTTGTGCGGGAGGTCGAAGTTGAGACTCCCAGTATTGATTATGTTCCCATTGTACGGGACTTTCCTGATGTATTTCCCTCAGACCTGCCGGGCATGCTGCCGGACAGGGACATTGATTTCGAGATCGATTTGGTGCCAGGCACTCAGCCTATTTCTATTTCTCCGTATCGTATGGCACCAGCTTAGTTGAAGGAATTGAAGGAGCAGCTCCAGGAACTCTTAGATAAGGGGTTCATTCGGCCGAGTGTGTCACCGTGGGGTGCACCGGTCCTGTTTGTTAAGAAGAAGGATGGCTCTGTGAGGATGTGTATTGACTACAGGCAGCTGAACAAGGTAACAGTGAAGAATAAGTATCCTCTGCCTCGCATTGATGATTTATTTGATCAGCTCTAAGGAGCTAGGGTATTCTCGAAGATTGATCTTCGTTCAGGCTACCACCAGCTGAAGATTAGAGAGTCTGATATTATGAAGACAGCCTTCAGGACGAGGTATGGTCACTATGAGTTTCTTGTGATGTCTTTTGGGTGAACCAATGCCCCAGCCGCGTTCATGCATCTGATGAACAGTGTATTTCGGCCATATTTGGACTCTTTCGTGATTGTGTTCATAGATGATATCCTGGTGTACTCTCGTAGCCAGGAGGAGCATGCTCAGCATCTTAGAGTTGTATTGCAGAGGTTGCGGGAGGAGAAGTTGTATGCCAAGTTCTCCAAGTGTGAGTTCTGGCTTGAGTCCGTGGCATTCTTAGGACACATGGTGTTCTGTGATTGTATTCATGTGGATCCGAGGAAGGTAGAGGCAGTGCAGAGTTGGCCCAGACCGACCTTAGTTCCTGAGATCCATAGCTTCCTAGGATTGGCAAGGTATTATCGTCGATTCGTTCAGGGATTCTCTTCTATTGCTTCACCCTTGACTAGATTGACTCAGAAGGGTGCTCCTTTCAGATGGTTCGAGGACTGCGAGGAGAGCTTTCAGAAGCTCAAGACAACACTGACCACAATACTAGTCTTGATACTGCCGTCAGCTACAGATCCTTATACTGTGTATTGTGATGCCTCAGGAGTTAGCATTGGTTGTTTGTTGATGCAGGAGGGTAGAGTCATTGCTTACGCTTCTCGCCAGTTGAAGCCCCATGAGAAGAACTACCCTGTTCATGATTTGGAGCTAGCAGCCATAGTTCACGCTCTAAAGATTTGGAGGCATTACCTGTATGGTGTCTCCTGTGAGGTGTATACAGATCATCGCAGTCTTCAGCATCTACTCAGACAGAAGGACCTTAATTTGAGACAGCGGAGGTGGCTGGAGTTGCTTAAAGATTATGACATCACTATATTGTATCATCCGGGGAAGGCCAATGTTGTGGCCGATGCTTTGAGCCGGAAGGCGGTCGGTATGGGCAGCCTAGCTTATATTCCAGTTGGCGAGAGGCCATTTTCTTATGATATTCAGGCTCTAGCCAATCGGTTAGTGAGGTTGGATATTTCGGAGCCGAGCCGAGTGTTGGCTTGTGTTGTTTCTCGGTCTTCTTTATATGATCGCATCAAGGTGTGACAGTATTATGACCCACATTTGCTTGTCCTTAAGGACAGAGTTCTACACAATGATGCTAGAGATGTGACTATTGATAGTGATGGGGTTCTGAGGATGCATGGCCGTATCTGCGTGCCCAATGTAGATGGCCTTCGAGAGTTGATACTAGAGGAGGCTCACAGCTTGCGGTACTCCATTCATCCAGGTGCCGCGAAGATGTACCAAGACTTGAGACAGCATTACTGGTGGAGAAGGATGAAGATGGATATTGTTAGGCATGTAGCCAAGTGCCTCAACCGCCAGCAGGTCAAGTATGAGCATCAGAGACCGGGCAGTGTTCTTCAGCGTATGGTTATTCCCGAGTGGAAGTGGGAGAGGATTACCATGGATTTTGTTACTCGGCTCCCTCAGACTTTGAGGAAGTTTGATTCAGTGTGGGTGATTGTTGATCGGCTGACCAAGTCCGCACATTTCATCCCAGTTTGTACTACTTACTCATCGGAGCAGTTAGCAGCGATCTTTATTCGGGAGATTGTCAGGTTGCATGGGGTCCCAATGTCTATTATATCTGACCGAGGCACTTAGTTCACTTCTCGGTTTTGGAGAGCATTTCAGCGAGAGATGGGTACGCGGGTTGAGTTGAGCACCGCATTTCACCCCTAGACAGACAGGCAGTCGTGAGCGCACTATTCAGATCCTGGAGGATATGTTGCGAGCATGTGTGATTGATTTTGGTGGTTCGTGGGATGAGTTCTTGCCATTTGCTGAGTTTTCCTACAACAACAGTTATCAGTCGAGTATTCAGATAGCCCCGTACGAGGCATTGTATGGCGGACGGTGTAGATCTCCCGTGGGATGGTTTGAGCCTGGTGAGAATAGATTGATAGAGACTGAGTTAGTTCAGGATGCTCTAGATAGAGTGAAGTTGATTCAGGAGAGGCTTCGCACAGCACAGTCTCGCCAGAAGAGTTATGCAGACCGTAGGGTTCGAGAGTTGTCTTTCATGGTTGGTGATAGGGTATTGCTGAAGGTTTCACCCATGAAGGGTGTCATGCGGTTCGGGAAGAAGGGGAAGTCGAGTCTCAGGTACATTGGTCCTTTTGAGATACTCAGGAGGGTTGGAGAGGTGGCATATAAGCTGGCCTTGCCACCCAGTTTGTCCAGTGTTCATCCAGTATTCCATGTGTCAATGCTCCGGAAGTATATCGGGGATCCGTCTCATGTACTGGACTTCAGTACCATTCAGCTTGATGGTGATCTATCTTATGATGTGGAGCCAGTGGCTATTCTGGGTAGACAGGTTCGAAAGTTAAGGTCCAAGGATATTGCTTTAGTCAAGGTATAGTGGAGAGGCCGGCCCGTGGATGAGGCTACTTGGGAGGTCAAGCAGGAGATGCAGAGCAGATATCCTCACCTATTTGAGTCTCCAGGTATGTTTCTTAACTTGCTCGAGGACGAGCGTTTTCTTAAGTTGGGGAGAATGTGATGACCCGGCCCATCATCATGTGAGTTATCACCTCGTTATCCCTGTTATATGCTTGTTAATGTTACAATATTCATGTTTGGTGAGTTTGAGTCAATCCGAATCGAGTTTGGTTGGAAATGAGACAAATAGTCTCTTAGAAGAAGGATTAGTTGGGAAAAGTCATCTGAATGTTGACTTGTGAGTTAGAGAGCTCAGAATCGAATTCTGATGATTCGGTCAGCATCGGGAGGTCATTTATGAGCTAGGAGAGCGATCGCAAGTGAATTTGGAGGTCCGGTGTAGTTTTAGGCTTGAATTGGCTAAAGTTGAATTTTGGCGATACCCGATCGGTAGGTGAGATTTTGATCCGGGAGTCGAAATGGAATTCCGACAGTTGCAGTAGCTCCGTTAGGTGATTTTGGACGTGCCTGCAAAATTTCAAGTCATTCGGAGGTCGTTGGGTTAGGATTTTGATCGAATGTTGGTTGCGAAAGTTTAAATGAAAACTTAGGCTTGAATTTGCTTGGATTCGATGTTTTCCGTGTTTAAGGGCGTGTTTTTAGGATTGGAATAAGTTTTTATTGTGTTATGCAGTATGTTGGTGGTTTTCGTTGGGGTCCTGGGGGCCTCGGGATGAATTCGGGGGTCCAAACGAACCATTTTTAGCCTAAGTGAGCAGCTGATTGCTGCACTAGATTGCAGCAGACATTTGTTCTTCGTGTTCGCATAGGTGTCCACGCGTTCGCGAACTGTATCGGAGGGTTGATGAATTTTGTTCTTCGCGTTCGCGAGGCGAAGGACGCGAACGCGTAGGGTAAGGACTGGGGTGCATCGCGATAGCGAAGACAGGTCCACGTTCGTGTAGGTCTGAGGCGGTTGGTCATCGCGAACGTGGCTGAAGCCACGCGTTCGCGTAGAGGAAGATCGAGGGCTGCTGCGGTTGTTCATCGCGAACGCGTGAGTAGCGTCGCGTTCGCATAGGGTAAAATTGTCTGGCAGTAAATTAAATTCCAGAACAGTCCAGTCGCGGGGCTCATTCATAAAAACGCCATTTTTTAGTCGTAGAGAGAGAAACTCACGGGAAATTGCTGGGAATTCATCGGGTTTTCATCAGAGGTAAGTTTTATGGTTCAATTATGTGTTTTTATCTTAGAATCCTCCCCTATTTCACTCAAATTGGATGAATTAATGGGGGAATTTAGCCCTAAGCCAGGGTTATGATAAAATGTCGATTTGAATGGGCAAACAGAGTCCGATTTTGGAAAACTTTATATGTATGGACTCGTGTTGAGATAAGGTTTCCGAAAATATAACTTTCATAATTTTTCGAGGAGCGTACCAAAAGTCGGATTTTGACAACTTCGTGGGTTTTGGTGCAAATTGAGTTATTTCGAATGGGTTGTGTATAATTAGCCTATATTGATGTATTCTCAATGATTTTGAACAGATTCGGCATCCGAGGTGGTTGAATTGCGAGGCAAGCGCAAGGCGGACTAAGGTTTCTACCGGACCGAGGTGAGTGGTGATAGTAAATAATGTACTGAGGGTTTGAAACCCCGTACTAGCACTTTACAGTGCTATGATGAGATGAGACACGCGTCATGTGACGGACGTGGTGACATTGTGATTGGGGGATTGGATTTGGTCCTTCGCGACTGATAGTTATTGTGTATTTTGACTGTGAATGAGCTTATAACTGAGTTATTGGGCTGGTAGCCATGTTTGGGGTCTTGTGTCGATCTGTAGAGTATTAGGGAACCTGTAGAGCTAGGTGACCCCTATGTCATGCTGGAAACTTGCACTTAGCCATAGTATTAGATGTATAGCATATCGTGGGTCAGTGCTAGATGTGTACTACGAGATAGACTACCTAGGGTGGATATTCCCTGATTTAGCTGAGTGGTCCTGAAAGGCCAAGTCTGTACTGACTGAGACAGGGTCGAGGACCCATTATGAGGTACTATATGTATATACCTATATTATGGGAACGGACTGCACGCCGCAGTGATGTATATGTGGATCGGACTGCACGCCGCAGTAATATACAAGTGGGACGAATTGCACGCTGCAGTATTATTGCGCTTGGGCTGTAGGAGCCCCTTCAGAGTCTGAGTCTACACACATTCTCAGTGGGCGCTGGAGTATATTATGGGATCGGGATGCACGCCGCAGCAGTATAATTATATATATATAGATATGTATATATTGGATCGGACTGCACGCCGGAGCATCATAGCGCTTGGGCCCAGGGAGGCCCTCCGAAGTCTGTATACACCCCAGTGAGCGCCATCGACGTTAAATGGAGGGGGCTGCATGCTGTAGCGGTATATGTATTGGAGCGGGCTGCACGCCGCAGCATTATACTTATATATATATATATATATATATATATATATATATATATATATATATATATATATATATATATATCGCATCTACGCGCCGCCGCATTATAAAAATATGTATGCTTATATATATACATTGGATCGGCTGTACGTCGTAGTGGTACGAGTGAGGACTAGGTCAGTGTGGGATCTTGGGGAGAAAGATGCGGACTAGACAAGGGGGTATTCACTGTAGAGATGACCTACTTATGAGGTTACCCTTAGAACTGTTTAGTGATAGTACATGTGTTCTTATTTTCAGCTATTGTTTATTATTATTACTCACTAAGTTGAAATATACTCACCCCACTCCCCTGCACTTTTTGTGCAGATTCACAGGTGCCAGAGAGCAGTTACCGACGTCCGCAGAACCTGTTTTCTCCTTTTTTATAATTTTGTTGTCTTCATTTTGCCTAGACTTGTTTGAATAGGATATTTTGTCAATAGAGGCTCAGACTCGTGACACTACAATTTGGTTAGGACCGTATTTTGTATGCTTCTACTTCCACGTTTATCATTTTAATATGAAAATATGCTATTTAAGTTTAATTGATCATCTGTAATTAATAATTGGCTGGTTTAATGGATATCATGGTCGGGCTTGCCTAGCATTGTGTTGGCGCCATCACGACCAGGGTTTGGGTCGTGACAACTTCACAAAAAAACTGCTCGCAACTGCTTAAACCAAGACAATCTTTATCGAAAAAGTTTGGTGGTCCTCTAGCAAGATGTCTCGGGCCTTCTCAAACAGAATACGTGATGAGAGAAATACATGTGGGACATTGTGGAAATCATGCTGGAGTAAGATCTTTGGTAAAAACCATGATTAGAGTCGTTTGTTATAGGCCAAATATGGAAGAAGACGCGGAAAATTTTGTGGCAAAATGTGACAAGTGCCAAAAATATGGTAATAACATGCATTGACCAGCTAAATTATTGCATTTAGTAATTGCACCATGGCCTTTTATGAAGTAGGAGATAGATATTGTAGGTCCAATACCATAAGCCAAACTCAAGGTATGATTTTATTAGTACTCACTGACTATTTTACTAAGTGGGTAGAAGCTGGAGCTTTCAAACAGGTACGAGAAAAAGAGGTCAAACACTTCATCTGGTAGAACATCATATGTCGATTTGGGGTGCCGAAGGAAATAATTTATGATAACGGCCCGCAATTCATAGATACACAAATCACATAATTTTTTCCAAAGTTGTCAAATTTAAAGGATTACTTCAACTACTTATCATCCGGTGGGTAATGGACAAGTTGAATCAACAAATACAGTCATTATCAACAACTTGAAGAAAATACTAGAAGAATCTAAAGGCAATTGGCCAGAGATACTACATGGAGTCTTAAGGGCTTACTGAACAACAAAAACAAGTACGGGAGAAACACTATTTTCACTTGTATACGGAGCTGAAACCTGAATTCCAATCGAGATAGGGGAACCAAGTACCAGATATACACAAGCTACTGAGGAATCGAACGAAGATAAGATGCGAGTAAACCTGGATTTACTTGAAGAAAGGAGGGGAACTGCATAAATAAGGATGGCAACACAAAAACAAGTTATGGAGCAGTATTACAATCAGAAAGCTCGTCTTAGATACTTCAAGATTGGGGACTACATACTCAAGAAAGTTTTCCAATCTACGAGGACAGCCAATGCAGGAAAGTTAAGTCCAACTTGGGAATGACCTTACAAAATTCATGATATCGTAGGAAAAGGAGCATACGAGCTTGAAACATTGGATGGTAAAATCCTACCTTCAAATTGGAATATTGTTCATCTAAGGAGATACTACTTCTAAGGAAAGGAAATACTCACCGGTAGGTATCCTCACTAACGATTTTTATTTTTGAATTATTAAAATTTTACTAATGATTTTAGATAATAGGCAAAAATCTAGCTCGCACTAAATGATGAATTACGACCTGAAAGACACGTGAAAAGAACATAATTCTCGGTCTAGGGTTACAACTATTCTAATGAAAATTTAAACAGGTTAAACAGTCTTCATCTAAAATCGTATCTCCAAGTCCCGTATGTTTTTCCTTTTTAGGAAAATGATCGTATGAAAGGAATAATCAAGTGCTCGAGATTTCATACTTCAAAGCTCAAACACTTGGCGGACTATATAATATACATATGATATATATGTATAAGGAAGGCAAAGAAGACTGAAAATTTTCAATTCAAGCCTAAAAGCTCATCAAAAATAAATTTTAGAGCAAAGTCACGAGCCAATGACACAAGCGTGATCAAAAAACCTGTAAAGAGTACACTCATGGATATAGATTTCAAAATCTTATGATATTTATGTTAAAGGCAGTATTTATTTGCAAATCTGTTGTAAAGAAAACAGTTAAGAAGAGTAATAGAATATATTTAAATACATGAAAGATATTAGTTAAACTTGAAAAAGTTTGAATGAAAATTTTATCAAAGTTATTTCAAGAAACATGTGTGTTCCTATTTCTTTTTCGTATGTTTACACCATTATAAAGTTGAGATGTCTTCTTCATTAAGTGTCATATATAAAATGGGTCTCTTTTATAAATTCATGTTTGATTCAAAGATCCATGAAGTTAACAAAGCATTTCTTAAAATGCAAAAAGTCAAAAGAGTAAGACAAAAACCCATGAATTAAAAAGCAAGACCTTGGACTTATACAAAACAAGGCAAAATGAGTGAAACAGAAACTCGAGAGAATTGAGTTGAAATGAAAACTTTGTAATATTAAGTTTAAACTAAGTAGGAACTTAGTCATAAACTGATTGTCATTTTTACAAAAAGCCCCAAAAAGACCTAGGGACTTGTCATCACCAAAAACATAACCCCCAAATGGGACCAGGGGTAAAACCACCATGTATTCCACCAAAAATAAGAAGAAAAAAAGAGACTCAAATTTCACAAGTAAACTTTCACTATGGAGCAGGAGAAGGCTTCAAAACGGCATCATCAACAATAGAAGGCTCGACTTGGTTTGAAAGAGTTGGGACATCTATCGCACTAGAGTCAGCTTTAACGTGCTCGGGAGTATCTGCCATGGGAGAAGAAAAACCTTGGCCTTACTGAGTTTTCTCAATGGTTTCTTTTATCTTAGCTAACTTAGCATCTAATTTAAAACCCTCTTGGCTAGTCTCCACAAGGGTATTATGGCGCATATTCAAAATAGCCCAACTCGCTTTAATAACAGCTTTGTCCTCAAGAGCCTCATAATCTCCTTCCCATTGATCAGTTTCACTCTTGAACTCCTCCATCTCAGCAAAATCAACATCATAAAAAGATTGCAAAGGGGCAAGTGAACTATGCAAAACTTTGACCTTATCAGAAGACACACGAAGATCTTCTTGGGTCTGTGTAAGTGTTTGAATAAGTTTGCCTGCATGAATTTCTTTTTCGTTCAGCAAGGCCTTCAAACCTCTGATCTCTTCGGAGGCTTTGGAGAGTTATTCAGAAAATTATGAGTCAAAGAAACTTGTATCCTTGCCTGACTGATTGGAAGAAGCTTTTTCAACTGCCAACTCCGAAGTCACAATCATCAACTGTTTCTCGAAGGTACATTTGTTTTCTTCTAAAACTTACATTTCAAGCTGAAGACTGGCATACTGCTCTGTCCATTTGTCTGCCTCGGTCTGGTAATCATGCATTAATTGTTCTGTCTAGATAACCCTTTTCATCTATGTGATGATGAGATTAATCTAAAGAAGAAAAAAAGGAATACATAAGGATCTTAGCAAAAGAAAAATGATATATAATATGAAAATAATTTATACCTTCAACGATATTATTCATCCAAGTCAGAGAACTATGACTTTCCAGCTTGGATTTTTCAACTGGAACAATCAGGGGTTTCAACCACACGTCAGCTTGACTTGACTTCTTGAGAAGATTACCTTTGGCAGGGACCTCAATGGTAATTTGTTTCATCACTCTACCTCAACTTAGGAACCAACTTCGATTCGAGAAACATTATCAGCGGGGATTGTAGAGGAAGTCATAATAGCTTATGTTGGAGCAAAAACAATAGCAGTAAAAATAGCAAAGAATGTTCCATAAAGATAGACACGGGAAATGAGGCAAGAGGTAAACCATCAGTCACCTAATCGAAACTTTCACTATCAAACCCACGAGAAAAAAGTTGTTCATCAGAGTCAAGAGCTTCCATAAGAGTATCATCGTCAAAACTCACTAAGGTGGCTTCGACAGACTCTGTTATGGGAACAGAACGGGGAGGAGTAACTTCATCATCTGAAACAACGCACCTTCTAACTCGCAGCCTTTTAACCAATAAACTCTAATCCCATTCCTCTTCTTCTTCTTCTTCTTCTTCTTCTTCTTCTTCTTCTTCAGAATCTTGGGGTTTGTTAGCTTTCCTTTTCGATGGAGAACTTATTATTATCTCCTGAGCCATCCCGAATGACTGTTTTACCGTGTGTTTGACTGAAAACTATTTGCTATCATCATATTTGGGCCGAAGGCTATATTTGGGCTTCGTGCCAATTATTTGAACCCTTAGGGTATTTTTATTATATTTTCTCACTATTTTGACTTTATACTTGAACTCAGTCATGATATATTCTAATTTTTTCATATCTCAGCTATGTTTGCTCAACTTTAACACTTAAATGATATTTTGGGCCGTGTTGCCCGAGTTGTTTTGAAATTCTGACTAAGTAAGGCCGAGGGCTTATGTTGTGAGGAAACACGGATCATGATTATGAGGCCGAGGGCCTGAGATATGTACGCCACGAGGTGGCTTGTTGATATGTGGATGAGAGATTAGTGATGACGCCACTAGATGGATTGATATTGCGCTTGGGTCGTAAGGGGCCCCTCCAGGAGCCTGCACACCCCTAGTGAGCGCGGGTACCCATTGTGATTTGAGTTATAGCCCAAGAGACTGCTATAGTTCTAAGCATGTCTTATCTTTTGCCGTAAACAGCCTATCTACCCTTTCGGGTAGGGGTAAGGCCTGTGTACGTATTACCCTCCCCAGACCCCACTTTGTGGGAACATACTGGGTAGTTGTTGTTGTTGTTGTTGTTACTTTCTTAATTGTTAAAAAGGCATTTTATGAAGTTTAAACTGAACTAAATTGAATTTTGCATATTTTCATTGTTTCTTTACTTTTAATGGCTTTTACTGCTTAATTATAGCCATGATTTCTTACTTCTCAGTCTTTACTTATGACTATTACTCACTGAGTTGGAATACTCACTTTAATTCTTGCACGTTGTGTGCTAATTCAGGCACTGCTGATCCTGCTCCCGAGTGAGCTCCTACATATGTCGGAGTCCACGAGGTAGCTGCTCGGCGTTCGCATCCCCGTGCCTCCCCCCCTTGATCTCATTTCTATCTATTTCAAGTTATTCTGTATTAGCTTGGTAGACATTTCAGACTTGTAGTGTATTGATAGATGCTTATAACTGGTAACACCCCGTATCGGGTTGTGTTAGGTTTTATTCCGCAAATTGTAATGTTCATTGCTTACTTTGGGATTATTTATTATATTTTAGACTTAATTCTTATTGTTTAATTGCTTAAGAGTGAACTCGGTTGGTCTTGTCTTCACGAGAGGTACCATCACGACCGGTCCGGATTTAGAGCCATGACAAATATTTTTTACTGACTCTAGGAGTCCTTTATTCTGACACTTTTTTTTAATCACGATTCAATATCCAAAATCACAATCTAAAAAGATACAATAATATATTTTGTAAAAAAATTTAATATTGACGCTTTACTTTTTACTAAACATGATAATACACTGGTTACTCAATAAATTCCTTTTTTTGTAGATTACGAATCTCTAATTTTACTTTTCCATTTAAAATTCATATTCAAGAGAATTTTCATGCATTATGAAATACTTTTGAACCTTAGGACAAAAGTTAATAAAAATTATCATATAAATCTGACTTGAATAAGAAAAATAAAGTTTTGAATTTAAATAAAAAGATAAATTATTTGAAATATATGTGAAAGTGTTTAGCTTCATTTTTAGATAACTACGTCTAACATATTGGATTAGACTGAAGTATTCTTCTAATATATATTTGATTGTATCATTTCTAATATGCATAACAGAACTTATCAATTCTAATTTATTCGAGAACATGTTTTTACCTTTAAGTTCAAATTCCTATATATAATAAGTATCTTCCATAGCTAAATAAATTATTTCGTGGTTTGACCAGTCGTTATAAAGCGTTTTGATGCTAATTATACAAGTGTGACGATACTATCATTTTATACCATGAAGATAGAGTTTGGGTGTTATAAGATTTTATATCAGACATTTTATAAACCATCAAATTTGGCTCTATAGTAATAATTATTTAGTTTACTACTTTGATAGAGGTTAAGCACAAGTACTTCAAAATAAGAAAATGAGTACTTTCAAGATCTTTAGAAATACAGAAAAGATTGTATGGATGGGTAACTAAAATGAGGAATCCATAGAACTTGCTTTTAATTAGAAGAAGATAGAAGCAATGAAGAATTAGCGTAGAAACTTGAGGTTGAGATCATTAATACTTTTACTATAGTTTAATTAGCATACATCCAAAATTTCATAAATTGACTAATCATTCTTGATTTTTTATGCTTTGCAGCTTGATACCAATTTAAATTAGAAAGAAAAGTATATTTCAGACACTGGATTTGTTAACCAAGAGTTCATTATTTTTCAATGGCTCACATTCAAATGTCAATTTCATCAATGCTTGACGGTTTGAAACTGGATCAAAGGAAGATTATGAGACTATTTGGATTGACTTATTTAAGTGCTTATTGACTTTTAAATATTTTTTTAAGTTTGTGTGATGCTTGTCAATATTAAAAAGTGCTTAAATTCACTTACTTTTAGGGATGAAAAATACAAAAATAAGTCAAAAGCCAAAAATTATTATTACCAACTTATGTCTTTTAGCTTTTACCTTAAAAACTAATACTTTTTATAAACCAATCCAAGCACCTTTCTATATTTTGTGCCTTTAAGAGGTACTTTGTTACTTTATACTAAACATATACATTTATATGAGAATCAAAATATGGTCAATCATCCAAAATTATATTTTTTATGTTTGCTTTCCTGACTAGCTAGTTTTAATGGATACATATATTTCCTTATGACTTGAATTGAAATTCAGTGGATTTACATGTGCAAAAAATAATAGACTTTTCATGCTCCTTTGTGCCTACTAATTTTTTCAAGTAATATTTTTTTATAAAAAATATATTTAAGGATACAAATACTAGTTTTATTTAATGGCGAAATCTTTATCCTGCTTCTTTCCTAATTATAATTCTATCAGTTTTTGGTTTACCAAAAAAAAAAAGTTCATACCTTCAAACCTACCTAAACTATTATTTTTGTAAGTTTATTACCTAAACTATTGAGTGTCTCTGAAAACTCTCTAAACTATATCACCCTTCATATAAAAAAACCCACGTCGCTTATGTGGCACTTCGTTTGTAATCACTTCCTTAAAAGCGCGTGAATCTTGAAAATTAGCAAATTTGATGCCCACCTGACAGCATGAATAACGGCTAATTAGCTCATTTTTTTTAAAAAAACTTATATTTTATCCTTTTTTTTTAAATTACACCATCTTCTCTATTATTTCACATTTCTTCTCCATTTCTTCATCTTTCTTTACCCTTTTTTCACCATTTTGATCTCTTTTAATCTTATCCATTTGAAATTCTCTCTCTGTTTATTGAGTTTATATTTTATGTTACGCATTTTATCAATCCTTCATTGTTAACCAAATTAATTTGAAAGAAGAACACCCATTATAGAAGAGTCATGAGGTTTAATGTGTTTTGTGGTTGTGGCAGCCTGGTTCTTTCAGAACATCAACGACAAATGCTAACCCAGGAAGACAGTGTTTTGGATGCAAGTACTATGGAATAATCATCTTTCAAATCATCATATTTTATGTGATATAATATGGCTAAATTTAAATTTTATTTATAATGGTTTGGTTATACTTTTCAGGCTAAGGATAGTGTGGCTTGTTGATTTTTCCAGCGGTATGATCCAAAATTTCCTAGCCAATGTAAGGTGATAATTTTTGGGTTACAGAAGGATAAAATGAAACTCGAGGTCGAATTGAAGAAGAAGAAAATATTGAAGATGCTATTTATTATTAGTATATGTTTTAATGTGTATTTTTTGGTTGTTCAAATGTTAGGGTAAATGACTTATTACTAAGTTTAAGATGTAAAAGTAAATCCGTCATATATTTTTTTTAGAGTTAATACCCTTAAACTCACTTAAACTATACCATTTTTGTCAGTTTCCTACTTAAACTATCAAGTGTCCTCGAACCCCTAAACTATATCTCCCTTCGTATAGAAATCCCGTCACTTATGTGGATTTTAGTATTAATTAAATTACAAAATAATACTTTAGGCGGGACCCGCCTCCCTTACAACGGTTTTGACCTATTTCTCCTCCAAAGGACCAAAAGAAAATATAAAATCCCATTCTTCCGCTCATTCTTCATTCTCTTCCCTTTACCCCTTTTCCATCTTCTCCTCTCTTCCCCCCTTTGGACTCACCCAAGTAAACTACTCTCTGATCCAAATACTTACTAACAACACTAAAAAAAGAAAAAACACAAAGATCAGGGCGCCAATTATCTTGGGTTTTTGAATCAATCCATTTGAACTCTAAAAAAAAAATCTCAAATTAAATTTGTTGAAGCAATATGGATATGGAAGAAGAGTACGAACAACAATACAATAATGATGATGATGAAGAGGAAATAACCCAAGAGGATGCTTGGGCTGTAATCAGTGCTTACTTCGAAGAGAAGGGGCTTGTCCGACAGCAGCTGGATTCCTTTGATGAGTTTATTCAGAACACTATGCAAGAAATTGTGGATGAATCTGCTGATATTGAGATCCGACCTGAATCCCAGCATAACCCTGGTCACCAATCTGACTTTGCTGAGGTCCGTCGGAACTTCGAATTAATTGTTATTTGATTGGACTTCAATTTGGCAATGGGTTTTATTTAGGGTTTGCTTGGAGGAATAAGTACCCTGTGAACTAACTGAGCCCTAAATTGAAAAAAAAACATGAATTATGAGAGTATTGCAACTACTGCTATTTCATTGGATTATTATGAGAGTGTTGGTTAAGCTCAATAAGGCATTAGGGTTCTTAGGGGATTGATGTAACAAGTTGCAACTAGAACAACACTTCTTTTTGCAGGAAGTTTAAGTCAGTCTTTTTATCAGGTTGACCGGGGATATTAAATTTGAACTACTTGTGATTTTGTGTTAGCGAGGGCTAGTTGTAGCAAAGTGCAGTTTAACTTAATATTGAATTTGGAGCGTTTATGCTGTTGTTACTTGCATTGGGTAGTTTTATTTGAGACTGCGAGGGAGGCATGGTCATACATTGATGGTATTGGTAGGTGGGAATATCTTAATTATTGAGTTAATGTAGAGCACAGTTCCTTTAGATATGCTAGAAATCTTTACTTGGTCTCATTTTTATGAGGTAATTTTGATTTGCACTAAGTTGGCACAGTGGAGCTGAATTTAATGACAACTATTCGAGTTTCAAGTTGAGTTATG
The DNA here is from genome assembly GCA_032618575.1 of Nicotiana noctiflora. Taxonomy (NCBI): domain Eukaryota; kingdom Viridiplantae; phylum Streptophyta; class Magnoliopsida; order Solanales; family Solanaceae; genus Nicotiana; species Nicotiana noctiflora. Next base: position 9,581 of record JASVEL010009456.1, on the reverse strand, counting down.
TGCTGGTTTGAGGGCAATGCAGCTCAGTGCTGGTGCATCATATTGAAATTGGGTGGTCATTTTCTTTCCTCCATTCGGTAGTTGGGGCGGGACCATATTCAGGAGCTTTATGGTTATCACTGTCCTGAATGAAGAATCCTATTCAGGAGCTTTAAGCATTCAAATTTTAATTGATTATGAGAGTTAGCCGTTTTTCTGTATGACACTTGATTGGTTTTAGAGAATCTGAGAGTAGCTATAACTTCTTGAAGTTATTCGGTTGTTGCTGAGCTTTGGGCCTTTAACATAAAATGTGTAGTTAGTGTACTTCATCAAAATAAAAAAAGGAAGTGTAGTTATTGTTGGCATTTGGCAGGAGAAGTCATGTTAAACATTGTTTATGTTTGTGCTTTTTGCTGAAATCCATTGGAACGTTGCATAAGTAGTGAAAAGTTGACGTGCAAATTTTTCCCGAGATGGAATATCTGTTATGTTACGTTTTAGGGGGGGATAAATAATCCATTTTACCCCGGTTAAATTCTATTCTACAGACACTTTGTAGGGATGTTCTGAAATGTGATGTATCCTGTGCTAGTAAGCAAATAAAGTATGTCCAATCATGCATAAAACTTTTCTATCTTCTATACCAAAGGTTTTATACAAAGTCTAAAGTTTGACCTTATTCATCATTGTTTTGTGCAGACGATATACAAAATCAACTTTGGTCAGATTTATTTGAGTAAGCCAATGATGACCGAGTCAGATGGCGAAACTGCTACCTTGTTTCCAAAGGCTGCAAGGTTGAGGAATCTGACATACTCTGCACCACTGTATGTGGATGTTACAAAGAGAGTCATCAAGAAAGGGCATGATGGTGAAGAAGTTACTGAAACTCAGGACTTCACAAAAGTCTTCATCGGAAAGGTGAATATACTGTAGCCTTGGAGCATATTTGGCAAGTATGATAAGAGGTTTGTTATAATTGTTATTGATGATCAAACTTGTCTCATCTTCACTTACAGGTTCCTATAATGCTTCGGTCAAGTTACTGCACATTATATCAAAATTCAGAGAAAGATCTAACAGAGCTTGGAGAATGTCCATTAGATCAAGGTGGGTACTTCATTATCAATGGAAGTGAAAAGGTCCTAATTGCTCAGGAGAAGATGAGCACCAACCATGTGTATGTATTTAAGAAGAGGCAACCCAACAAGTATGCGTTCGTTGCGGAAGTCAGGTCAATGGCAGAATCTCAAAACCGCCCGCCGAGTACTATGTTTGTGCGGATGCTCTCAAGAACTAGCGCAAAAGGGGTAATGTCCACTGCCGTAGACTAGCAATTTCATTCTTCTTTAATTGTTGTTTGTTTCAATTCATGAAACTTATAATTGTTCTCCATTGCTTTTTATACTGCAGGGTTCCTCTGGCCAATACATTCGGGCGACACTTCCATATATCCGGACAGAGATTCCTATCATTATCGTGTTTCGTGCTCTAGGTTTTGTGGCTGATAAGGATATATTGGAACATATTTGTTATGATTTCAATGATACTCAAATGATGGAGTTGTTGCGTCCGTCGTTGGAAGAAGCTTTTGTTATACAAAACCAACAGGTACTTTTTGGTTCTTGTGGTTCTTTTAATTTACCTCCAAGCCCTTTCTTTTCTTTGATGATCTTGCTAAAATAGGAAGCTTATTTGACAAAGTGCTATCTCGATTCAGTGTATTGTTGTTCGCTGCTGCTATCGTCTTTGAGTTCATCCTTTAATTATGTGATTGTGTTAGGTTGCTCTTGACTACATCGGGAAGAGAGGGGCTACAGTTGGTGTTACAAAGGAAAAGAGGATAAAGTATGTGTATTGAAGTTGCCTAAACATATTGTTCCTGTGACTTTTTGAAGCATGTGAATAAATGCTCTCAATCAATGTTTGCAGGTATGCCAAAGAGATTCTTCAGAAAGAAATGCTTCCTCATGTTGGGATTGGAGAGTATTGTGAAACAAAGAAAGCTTATTATTTTGGGTAGGGCGTCCTCTTTTTGTGAAACCATGTTTTTGAAGAAATGATGCGTCAGCCCTTTACCCCGCACCCCCCACCCCCCACCCCCAAAAAAAAAATTTTTTTTAGTTAGTGGTGGACGTGTCTCTCAGGATTTTGAAACTTCTCATCTCAGGTATATCATCCACCGGCTTCTGTTATGTGCACTTGGCCGAAGGGCTGAGGATGATAGGGATCACTATGGAAATAAGAGACTGGATCTTGCTGGTCCTTTGCTTGGTGGCCTGTTTCGAATGGTAGGTTTGTCGTTATATTAGCATTTGTTTTACACTGTTGTACACATCATTTCTGATCTTTGTCTCTTGGGTTCCGGCTGTCAATGCAGCTTTTTAGAAAGTTGACAAGGGATGTTAGAGCCTATGTTCAGAAGGTAAACGACAGACCTTCTCTTTATGGCGTCATTGGCTGAATATTTTGTTTGTGTTGACTGTTCTTATTGTTTGTGTGTCCTTCAGTGTGTTGACAATGGAAAAGATGTAAACCTTCAATTTGCAATCAAAGCTAAAACCATTACCAGTGGGCTGAAATACTCTCTTGCTACTGGAAACTGGGGGCAAGCTAATGCAGCGGGTACAAGAGCTGGTGTTTCACAGGTCAGATAGCTATTTAATCAGTTGACGACAGTATTGATTAATCTTCTTCCTCGGATTGATAATACTGTTTGTCGATATGTTCCAGGTGTTGAATCGTCTGACTTATGCTTCTACTTTGTCTCACTTGCGAAGGTTGAACTCCCCAATAGGACGAGAAGGTGATTGATTTTTTTTCTATATCGCCATTTTGTTTATGATATATGTGATTCTACTTTTTGATAGTATCTTGATGTAGTTTGCTTCCCACATAATCAATCATCTGCCCTAATCTCAAACTACTTGGGGTTGGCTATATCACGTCCAGTTAATCTTTCTGAGAACACCAAAGCAAATGTAGAACTAGTTGGTCGTTAGTTATTACTAGTTCTGTTTCCTTTTTTTCTCTTTGTTATTTAGGTTTTGCTATGTTTGTTTACCAGGGAAACTGGCCAAACCAAGGCAATTGCATAATTCACAATGGGGAATGATGTGTCCTGCAGAAACTCCAGAAGGTCAAGTAAGTGACTGCTCTCCTGTGGAGCTTCTGCTATACCAGGATGTGGCTGGATCAGGCCCTCCCCGTCTCCCATCCCTCTAATAAAACCCATAGAATGCAAACAGGAATGAGATTCTTCGGAGACTGATTCATCACTTCATGTTCTACTTGTCATCTGATCAGGCATGTGGGCTGGTGAAGAATTTAGCCTTAATGGTTTATATAACAGTTGGTTCAGCTGCATATCCAATTCTGGAGTTTTTGGAAGAGTGGGGTACTGAGAACTTTGAGGTGAGTAAATCTCAGTGTGTCGGGTTGTTTGTGGGTCTGCTTAGTTATTCTGTATTTTCTTTACTCTATTAAGTGTGATAATGATATGGTCTTCCTCGGCTCACCATTGCTTTTCTGTAAATCTAGGAAATTTCTCCTGCCGTTATTCCACAGGCTACAAAGATCTTTGTCAATGGTACCTGGGTGGGAATTCATCGCGATCCTGACATGTTGGTGAGAACACTGAGACGACTTAGGAGAAGGGTAAGAAACAAACTACACTAACTTTGAGTTGATGATATTACTTGTCCGTCTGAAGCATATATTGGAGGATGGTAAAAGCCATATAATTACATAGTAATCTGGAAAAACAGCTATGTGATGTCAGTTCTATATATCTTTGATTTGCTATATATTACAGCCATGCTCTTATCCAACCATTGGTAACATATGGATATTGAGTTGGAAGTACAGTACTGCACCTTTATTCTGGCTTACAAACTGATATTGTTTAGTGGTTCATACTAAGTTCTCTGGTCTCAACCTTTAGGCACCCTCTTAAACACTCTTGGCCTCCTATATATTGTCACTTGAAACGGGAGATTCTGCATTTGCTTTGGTTATTTGGCATAAGTGCCTTTATTTCTGCTTTATGCAGGTTGATGTCAATACTGAGGTCGGGGTAGTTCGTGATATCCGTTTGAAAGAACTTCGAATTTATACCGACTATGGGAGGTGCAGTCGTCCATTATTTATTGTGGAGAAGCAAAGGCTGCTGATCAAGAAGAAGGATATTCAAACATTGCAACAGCGGGTATGCTACCCCCCTCTCCCTCTCCCCTTATCGCTTTGGTCAAACTCATGGTTGCTTGGAAGTTTGAACTTCCCTTTGCTTCAGTTACTTACATATTCAGTATTCTTTTTTCAGGAATCACCTGAAGAGGGTGGCTGGCATGATCTGGTGGCTAAGGGATACATCGAGTACATTGACACTGAAGAAGAAGAAACAACAATGATTAGCATGACTATAAATGTGAGTAGTCAGCAGAGGTCTTTCTATTTTAACCCTTTCTGATTTATACTGAGATACTGAAATGCTGATGTTAATGTTTCTAGGATCTTGTGCAAGCACGCCTTAATCCTGAGGAAGCTTATTCTGATACCTATACCCACTGTGAGATTCACCCTTCACTAATATTGGGTGTTTGTGCATCAATTATTCCGTTTCCTGATCATAATCAGGTGAGTTATGTTTTGGTTGTGACTTCTCCTGTCAAGTTGTTTCTGATCTACTAATCTTCTGTGTTTATTTGTTTTTTTGTCAGTCTCCTCGTAATACTTATCAGTCAGCTATGGGTAAGCAAGCCATGGGGATTTATGTTACCAACTACCAATTTCGGATGGTAGGGAGCCTACTTATTTCTCTCCATAACATTTGAGAGGCTTTTGTTTTCAATCCGTCAAGGTGACAATTTTTTTCTTCTGGCAGGACACATTGGCCTATGTGCTTTATTATCCTCAGAAGCCTCTTGTCACAACACGGGCCATGGAACACTTGCATTTCAGGCAACTGCCTGCTGGCATCAATGCAATTGTTGCCATTTCCTGCTATTCTGGATATAATCAGGAGGATTCTGTCATTATGAATCAGTCATCGATTGATCGTGGATTTTTCCGATCACTATTTTTCCGGTCATACAGGGATGAGGAAAAGAAGATGGGGACATTGGTCAAGGAGGATTTTGGACGTCCTGATAGAGCTTCTACTATGGGTATGCGGCATGGTTCTTATGATAAGTTGGATGATGATGGTCTTGCCCCTCCAGGAACTAGAGTTTCTGGTGAGGATGTAATCATTGGGAAGACAACCCCCATTTCTCAAGATGATGCACAAGGGCAAGCCTCTCGCTATACAAGGAAAGATCACAGTACCAGTCTCCGCCATAGTGAAACTGGAATGGTAGATCAGGTTCTATTAACAACAAATGCTGACGGGCTCAGATTTGTTAAAGTAAGGGTTAGATCAGTCCGCATTCCTCAAATTGGGGACAAGTTTAGCAGTAGGCATGGTCAGAAGGGAACAGTTGGCATGACGTATACACAAGAAGATATGCCATGGACTGTGGAAGGCATTACTCCTGATATCATTGTGAATCCTCATGCTATTCCTTCTCGAATGACTATCGGTCAGCTGATTGAGTGCATTATGGGAAAGGTTGCCGCACACATGGGAAAAGAAGGAGATGCCACTCCCTTTACAGATGTTACTGTGGATAACATCAGCAAAGCTTTGCATAAATGTGGATACCAGATGCGTGGTTTTGAGACCATGTATAATGGTCACACTGGGCGGCGGCTTAGTGCAATGATATTCCTTGGTCCCACGTACTATCAGCGACTGAAGCACATGGTTGATGACAAGATTCATTCTAGAGGCAGAGGCCCTGTGCAAATCCTCACAAGGCAGCCTGCGGAAGGTCGGTCACGTGATGGTGGTCTTCGATTCGGAGAGATGGAGCGAGATTGTATGATTGCTCACGGTGCTGCTCATTTTCTCAAAGAGAGGTTATTTGACCAAAGTGATGCATATAGAGTTCATGTTTGTGAGCGATGTGGGCTGATTGCTATTGCAAACCTCAAGAAGAATTCTTTTGAATGCAGAGGCTGCAAGAACAAGACTGATATAGTCCAGGTAAATATTTTCTTTCCGTGCCTGGTTTTGCACCCCATACAATCACATACACTGGCATCACATACATGTTTCTGGCGGATGCCCTTTATAGTTTACACGTCACATGCAAACTAGTAAGTCTTTCACATGGTCTTAAAACTCAAGATTGGCTCTGTTGGTGCAGGTCCACATTCCATATGCATGCAAGTTACTTTTCCAGGAGCTAATGGCTATGGCTATAGCTCCAAGAATGCTTACAAAGGATGTCAAACAAGCCAAAGATCAAAAGAAAAAAGGAGCTTGATTAATTTGGCCATACGGAGAAAAAATAGAAGTCCCCCCTGGTTTATAGGACTTAAAATCCTACTTTATGAGCAGTTAGTTTTGCATCCACAATATGAGGATCAACTTATGTGTTTTAGAATTGTTGTAGATTAAGATGTCATCGTATATCTAATGAGAACAAGACACTTATGGACCTCAGTACAGCGATTACAAAGTTATGGTTTGGGAGTTATTCTCGCATGTAAAGTAGAACACTTAAGTCTGAGGTGTCTGTTCGGGAAATTCTTTTCTTTTTTTCATGCAAGAGGTTCTTCATTAGAGCTACGTCATATTTGATGAGTTGAAGCTTATAACAGTGACTTCATCTTACAAAGAAATGACTACAGTTCTTTTGCTTTTAATCCTTTTATCTTATTTTAGTTGAACAACATTTTTTTGGTCTTGAAAGTAGTAGAGTATCTTGAAATTGGGGTATCTATCATTTTTAGCCTGCGCCATAAATTATTTGTATTCGATAGCCAAAAAAGTTTATAAAAATTGTATTATATAACATACAAATATATAAAATTATATACTTTTTTGGTTATTATTTTGAGAGCGGTTATCCAGTTTCATTTTTCTTTTGAAATTCCTCCTTGCAGTGTTGCGGGATATAGTTAAAGCCTCAGGCTCATAAACAGAAGCTCAAAACACCATTCTCTCTCTTTGAATAGTTGCCTTTCTGAAATTGTATTTAAAAGAAAGAATGTTATCTATTAGAGTATTACCAGAATATTATCCTATTAGAGTATAAGGGGATAGGACGCATGAATTCTCGCTACTGTTGAGACTTCATTCAATTTTTTTGTGCTGACACGGTGACACAAACATAGTTATAGGACTTGACCCAAAAAAGTACTGTAATACTCAATATCTAGTACGTAGCATTTAACAAGGATCTAATTCAATAAAAGAAATTCATAGTAATTTTCTAATTTCTCCGATTACTTAAAAAAACTGATTTGTAATGGCAAATTACAGTGTAATGATTTCAAATCTGGTATCCCGAATATGTGAAGGGAAAAATCTCATTTTTTAAACAGATATATAAACCAACCTCCTAGAGGTTATTTATAAACCATTAGACGTGGAGCCCACGTGTTGCGCTGTTAAATCGAGGGGTAATTTTGTTAATAGAAATAATGTCGTGTATTTTTTTGGGATAATTTTACATAAGTACACGTGGGGAAAGTACCTTTCAGCCGTCTAACCCACAAATACAGTTTTCATATCGTTGCTCACAAATAATTTCAGCTCCTAACCCACAACTTCATCAATCACACCCAAAATCGCGCCTAAGATCAGATTTCATTTTTTTCTTTCATTTTTATCTTTACCCTTTTTCCATTTTCATTCTTATTTATTTTTTTACTTCCCTCTGTATAGTAAATAATATCAGGAAGTTGAAGTAAAAAATAAAAATATATTCATCCTTAGAGTCTATTATTTTATTTTTATATTTTTTTTTTGCAAAATTTAAAATTTTGCAGGAGAAATTTTTATTTCACTGGAAAAATAAAAATTTACATTATTAAACACCTTATATACATTGTTATACACACAAATATAATCATGTATAATTATATATAATCTTATATACTTATGTATAATTCTATATAACTATGAGAATACCCCAAATATACATGGTTATACATGATTATACAAAAGTATATATATATGTATATACAACATATACATCATTCTTCCTCCCTTCAGAAGTTATTTAAAGTGAAAAGAAGAAGAAGAAACAATGAGGCGATAGAGAGGACGTTTGGAGAAGTGAACGATGATGGATCGGAGGGGAGCAAGCCTAACATAGTAAAAATCGTCTGCTTCATAGAGTCCATAGCAGAATCCGAAACGCATTTAGATATAACATAAGTATCCAATGGTTCAATTCGCTTGAGCATATTAGCAATAACGACAAATTCGCTGCCGAATCCGTCGGATTTCCTGGTGGAAACGAAGTCGTCAAAAACACCGCCGCCATCAATGTCGGAAATAAGGAAGTTGATAGAAGAATGCCGCCTATCAGAAGCGGAAATAGAAGGAAGCAACGGGCAGATGATAAGTTGGTTGGTAAAAGAAGGGGGTGGGCGAGGAAGATGTTGATGTGGCTTCAGTGAGAGGTCTGTAAGGTGTGATGTAAGAAAAACCCTAGCGGAAGAGGAAGAGCAAGAGATTAACAATGAAAGAGAAAGTGGGGTGGAGAGAAAGTGTGAAAAAGATGGGAGCGGTAAGGGCTAATTATTGAAAAAAAAATTCAATAGTATAAAACTGGGCCATACCGGGTAAGAAGGGAAAATATGGGTCATATTTTATTTGGATAGTGGGCCAAGTGATAGAGTGTAATTTGTTCTATTTTTTTTTGGAGATACATGGACCAAGAGTATTTATAAATTATTTACCAAACTAGGGTAGTTTTGAATCTTTTCCCATATTTAAATACTTTATTTTTCAAAACGTTTTCCTAAAAGAAAAAACTTTTTCCAAACCTGTTGTGCAGACGCCATTGAAAACCTATATATTCAGATGTAAATTAGCGGCAAAATTCCTTAAACCTCACTTTGCTGTCTGATTCACTGAAGAGTAAAGGAATGGATGAAAATTTAAACAACGAAGAAGAAGATGAGGGCCCACCGCCTGGTTTTGACTCTATAGCTCTACCGGTACAACATACCACCAATGATGAGACTGATGAAGATGAGGGCCCACCTCCTGGTTGGACCTCAAATCCTACGCAACAGGATCAGCAGCTTCTCCTGGTGAGTTTAATGATTAATTACTAAAATGGGTATCTATTTTATTTTTATTTTTCCTTTGTTTTCTTGAGTTACCTGTGTTTTGTTGATGAAGTTCAGTTTCATGGGTGCCGTCTTACCCTTTTTTTTGGGGGGGGGGGGGAATTGGTGAAAGATTGAGTCTTGATACCATATATACTTGTCAATGATGAAAAGAACATTGCAATTTCTAAAAGTGATATGGTTAATTTTGTGGAGTTTTATTTTTGATTTGTTTGAAGACTCTCCATATTTAGTTGAATTTGATCTTCATTGGCTTTCCATGAATTACCTGTATTGTGCTCAAGAATTCAGTTTGAAAAAGTTCCCCCATTATGCTTATGTATGGGAGATGCATGTAGACAAGTACATTCATCTGTCAAAGACGAACTAAAAGTTGAGGCTTGATATCATTAATAATGAAAAGAAAA